>JAJFDJ010000137.1:0-79336 GCA_028637755.1 Xylariaceae sp. X170
TCCTTCTTCTCTCCTTAAGCTTTTGTTTCTCGTACATAGAAGAATATACTGTAGCCGGCCTGTCCCTACACTCTGTCCTTCTTCGCTGTGACACCGAGAACAACAACCACTACGAGCAAGTCCCTTTTTCAAGGAAGCCATACTTTTTCTTGAAGTTTACTACGAAGACGGCCGTGCGGCATATGCCAGCCCCGGATCAGAGTTGCATATCGGTCGGTCAGTCGCAAACAAAATGACCCTGTTGGCGGTCGGTCAGTGAGGTTTGACCGACGGTTTTGACGTTGAACGTTGATAACACGATGGTGTCGGCCAGGAGGCAAGTCCATCGGTCGGTCGTTCAGGAGGTCCAAACCGACTGCCCCGGAGAGCACGAGGAGTGAGATTCACTCAATATATTTCGGATTCCGTTTCATTGAACAACATTAACAGCAAAACTTATCACTTGGGTTGTGTGCGATTTGAATTTAGGATTTGAGGCAAGGAGATACCAGATGTACAAGCTGTACTGTGCACCTCTGAGGCCAGAGGGGATGGTGTAAGTGATCAATAAGACGATGTTCAATACAGTCTCTCGGTCTTTATTAAGTCTTGGCTCTGAATCATAGAGTGTTCGACACAGCGATATCGTCGCCAGTAAGTTCTAAGAAGTAGAAGCGCTGAAAACCCAGTTTAACGTGACTCATACAAGTGTGATCGGAGGTAGGGATCCCACTGTGTCACTTCGCCGGCGCTAATTTATGAAGTTATAAACAGCGAATCTCGTCTCCATTATCTGAACGCAAAGCGGTTGTTTTCTGTCTTCCATCACGAATCACTCTCAAACCAAACGAGAAAAAGAAAGCACAAGCAATACTCAAAATGCCTTCCCACGAACTCCAGTACCCAACCCAACCATACAGCAAAGTCAACCGTCTGGACGCCCGAGGTGAGCACCTCACATCTTATCCTCACTCCTCTCACCATCTATCCATACCAGTTAGTACTAATACTTCATGAAAAAGCATCATACGCTCTAGAAACAATCCATACCCTCATCAACACCTGCCCCATCCTACACGTCTCCTTCAATGTCCCGGACTCACCCTTCCCCATGACCCTCCCCATGATCGGGCAGATGGGTTCCTTTGCTCGTCCTAGCTCGGATCTGGGGGATGTGTTGGAGTTGTACTTGCATGGATATGTGTCTTCACGGTTGGTCAATTTGTGTCGGAAGAACACCGCTTCGGACGAGGCAGAGGGAAAAGACGGGGTGAAAAACGAGGAAGGCTTTCCCATCACAGTCGCAGCAAGCCACCTCGACGGCCTCATCCTCTCGCTCACGCCCAACTCCCACAGCTACAACTACCGCTCGGCCATCGTCTTCGGATACGCCTCTCTTGTCACCGACATCGAGGAGAAAAACTACGCGATGCAGTTGATCACGGAATCTGTTGTGCGTGATCGGTACAGACACACACGGATCCCACCCAACAAGGCCGAGTTGGCTAGTACGGGGGTCCTGAGGGTGCGGATTGTTACGGGGAGTGCGAAGATGAGAGAGGGTGGGCCGAACGATGAGAAAGCCGATCGGGCGGATGAGGCATTGGTGGGCAGGGTTTGGACGGGTGTTGTGCCGGTTTATGTTCAGATGGGGGAACCGATGCCGGGACCGTATAATGAAGTTGAGGCGGTGCCGGGGTATTTGGGGGAGTTTGTGGAGGAGAAGAATAGGGAGGCGAGGGAGGCGGCGGTTAGGGCTGCGGGTAAGTGAAGTGAAGGGAGTGAGATTTCTATCTCATGTGCCTTTCACGCACTACATTTTATCGTCACGACATTGTGTCTGGTTAAAGCAGAAAGACGTCGATTGATAGAACTCATATGATGACATCGACGGTATGAATATGTGTCGAGGTCATCTTGTCTATATCATCGCCATAGGTTAGCAGTTCTCACTTAGGCCTACATCTCTCATTGTATTTTCATCAATCTCATAACATATGTTCCAGTCAAATTACAACACCGTCAAAAGGATAGATATGTCAAACTCGTTTTTCTATCTTTCCGTTTCCTACCTGCCGTATCCTCCAAGCGCATTACGAAGCTCGTCTATGCACGTACACGAATATTTCGAAACTCTCGATACGAAGGGACTTCCCTGCCAAATACCTATAAATCCCAGAGACGGATCCATCTGCATGTCCTAGACAACTCAGGCGAAACCTTATCTCAGTGTTCATTCCATGTGAGGTTGTCTTGAAGTCGTTACCGTTACCTGGGTTACGCTGTCTTGTGACCTCCCACAACAACGATCGCTTTTTTCCGATGACATCTGGGTAAATCCTTGTAGTGGAAAGGGGGCATGGTCGATTAATTTACGTCCTTATGGTATCGAGGCCGGTGAATATGCCTTCATGAGAAGAGTTCGGAAGCAATTGTGATACTTCTTTTTTTCATTGATACTACCTAAGCTACATGATCTCGAGTCCTCGTCGTACTCAAGTTTATGATATAGAAAACGCCAATCCATGCAATGATGTACATAGTGTATAAGCCCAGTCAGGAACAATCGAAAGTACATGGTGTCTCTCGCTCTCACATCCCAGGGGCAATCCCAGTTGGATCCCCGACCACTTCCTCGTGTTCAATCAGATGGGCTTACCAGCGACCTTGAAAGGGTGCGCCTCGGTATTGAACACCCACTGGTTGTTATGGTTGGCATTGACCTGGTACGGCGCATCGCCGGCCTGGATAAGATAGCTGTACTTGAGCACCTCAGCGAACCAGAAGCTCTCCTGCGAGTCGTAGAACGAGCCGCCGTTCTTCTTGTTGACATCCGTAATGGCGCTGAAGCCGACGCCGGCACTGCATGTCCGGTTGATGTTGAGGAAGGCGTCCCACGCCCAGTCCTGGTACTTGGTGTCGCCCGTCGCGCGGTAGGCGTAGTAGTAGCTCTCGAGCACCTCGGGTCGCAGGACGTAGGCCGACGAGCTGATCCAGAAGCCCTTGTCGGAGTAGAATTGCGCCTGGCTGCTAGGCGGGCCGGCGTTGTTGCTGGCGTTGAGTGGAACGGCGCTGTCTTGCCATTGAAAACCCTCTGGGCCGATGCCGCTTGCAGTAGCGGTGTATGTTGCATGGCAGCTCTCAGCGAGCTTGATGCCGAAGTCAACGTAGTCCTTGTTGTCTAGGGTCAGACCGCCGAGGATGATGTTGCCGCCATCGAAGCAGGCCACTATGTGATAAGTCAGTTTATCAAGCTCTCGTCATATTTATGTTAGATGGTGGCTTACGATGTCCCGACGAGAAGCTGAGCTTATCCTTGCCCGCGCCACCGTAAGCGGCAAGGAAGGTAAGGTCAGGGTTGGACGTGGGGTGAGAAGTCAGGTACTTCATGCTCGAATCGACAGCAGCGATCCAGCGGTCCTTGAATGTCGAGAAACGCTTCGAGTCATACAGGTACATCTTGATGAGGTACTCGTAGAAGGAGTCGTCGCCTCCATTCCAGCCACCACTGCCGTCGGCAAAGGTGCCGTCCTCAATGTTGACATTGGTGCCAAGCAAGCCGGGATATGGCTCGCCGACCTGAGGGTTCTTGACGTTAAGGAGGTAGTTCTCGCCTGTTAGCGTGAGGTTGGCGTATCGGTCGTCACCAGTGAGGTCGCTTAGGCGTGTCCACTCGAGAATCAGTGTTCCAATCGTAGCGAGACCGTTGGTGGTATCGCCGCCAGTGACGGGGCCATTCGGGCCGTTGAAGATCAAGGAGTTGATCGGGATACCGGTGGGAGTGTCAAAGGCGACGCTGAGCGCATCGGCTAGGGAAACGGCTTGGTCCAATAGTGCCTGAACTGAATCATCATCTACTTTTCCCTTGAATGGACCACTGAGGAAGTCGTATGCTAGTTGCCACTGAGTATATTGCCCTCAGAAAACAGACATCATGGTTCGACTTACCCGAGAGGATTCCACCGAGATAGCGGATGGTAGTCTCGAAAAGCGAGAGATCCTCTCCGCCCTGGACCGTCTGATTGAAGTTGATCTTCTTGATATGGTCCACGATAATCTTGATAACCTCGTCGTTGCCCATTACGATCGCCGTGGAGATGGCGTCGACTGCACTCGCACCCCATCCATTGCTATCGCCTTTGTTAGAACATATAGATAGCGGATAATGGTCTTGGGGTAACTCACCGGTCATTGACATAAGACTTCGAAATGGGCTTCAGACTGTCATTGGGGAAAGCGTATTTGTAGTAACCATTCCATGATCTTTGGAAGGCTTCCTTAACACCGTCGAGTCTGTCTTGGTGAGTGACGTAGGTAGGGCCACGAGGTTGTAAGGGAGAAGCAGACGCAAAAGGCGCCAGGGCGGCAAGGAGCCCGCAGTGACTATAACGCATGATGGACAGAGGGTAGGTATCGACAATGCAAGGGATCGTTTATAGTCCACAGCGAGGATGCCAAGAAGCAATAGCACTATTTAAGGCCCGGGACGAAGGGGAAGGGATACGGCCGCTCACAGGAAACAAAGAAAAGCCGGCTACCAAAAACGATCGGGAAGAGAGACATGCCCGTGCTTTATATAATGGGAGGGAATGCCCGACTCACTTACACATGTCTGCCGGCATACCCATGATGCGCCGTGCGTGTGATGGCAACCCCCCCCGGCTTGAGAGATTGTGGGTTAATACATCGGTGTCAGTCTAGAAAGCGCCATTTTGCACATCACTCCATCAGTGCAATCTTGTCTCATTCCGCGCTGCTCGTGAGGTTCACGTGCCGTCATTCGGTTCATGATGACTGAATTTTACCCATCTGCCGGTTCGTAAAGCCAGTGAGAAGCGGGATGGAGCTCTCGACCACCCCCGGGTAAGTTCGACTTGGCAGGGACCGGGACACAGAAGAATTCGGGGGTAATCATATAGTAATGTAACGCTGGGTTGGGGAATCCCTGAGGGCCCCTTACTATGTCGCCTCAGCAAAGACATGTTGCCCCGTACATCTCTCGGGCGATCACCTGAATGACTGGCGGAGACGCATTCGGCCCAGCTCGTCAGGTACCTGACTGCAATGCAACTCGGCAGCCAGCACAAGACCCCCGGCACGAGAACCTCCCAGATGTGCCCAGGCTGCAGACTTGCAGTACATCATGTAGGTACAGCCAATATTTGCATAGCGCAGTTGCGCGCGTGGTTCTCGCACTTGGACGGCATTTGAGGTCTAAGAACGCCATCAGAAACGCCACCAGGAACGACGTGCGGTCGCGCGGGGTGACTCGATCTAATGGAATCCCAGCTCGGGATTGGCTTTCCTTATGCCCTCTTGTCTCTTCTTAGAGGCTCCATCCAACTGACCGAGCGAGATGGTCGCTTTTGGGGTACAACCTTCCATATGCAGCAGTCCATCTGCAGATCACATATCACGGGGGCTTGATTGACGATGAGGGCGGGCGAGGGGTAAACTACTAGCTTGTGAGTGAATGTGCGAGTTTTCCGCGAGCAATTATTCCGCGCATTGTTGAGAGTGAGAGATTCTTGGGGAAGGTAAATGGGAATTACGTCGCTCTCTTCATTGAAGACGTAGTTACCCCGATATAAAACTATCTACTTATCACGCATATATTTCACAATGTGCATACAAGTCTTGGTTGTCTTGAACGTCAATCCGGTGACCTTCAAAACACCATCAACAGACTTGCACCCATGATGCCGTTCATAGGCAGACAAGAGACCGGTGTATTCAATACATAGTAAATATCTCTATTCTGTCTTACACACCGTCGGTATAGAAATCTGATCATGTTCAGTTTTGGAATCTGCGTTCCCTTATTTTCATTTTCTAAGCTGACTTGGAGAGAAATCAGATCGTTGCCGAATTCGCCTCGCCAAAGAGAATTTGGAAATCAATTTACCAAATTGATCGCTTATACGATGATCGTGAAGCGTATATGGGGATGCTTTAATACAAACCATGTCCAGGTTCTTAGCGACGAGGAGCTTCGTAATAAGTCTGGATTGGGATTCGCAGTGTAATTCGTTCTAGGCGCGAAGCCCCGATGCGATCGAAATGACAATGAAACATCAGTTTCGATCTCGTCGGTGATCTCATCACCATAGGAACCGAGAATCAGCTTTTGATCACAAATCAGCTTGGCACGCGTTCTTGAAGATGAAGTGGAGGAGGGATGAAAGGAGTCTCCCTATTCTTGGCTATGTTCTGTAATCGCATATTCAAAGATCGTCATGTATCTCATCGCCAGGCCTTCAACTTCGCGATCATATTCCGTAGGTATACCTCTCAAATTTCTCCGCGCCACAAGCAACATGAAACCATCACCACTTCGGCAGGTCCATCATAACAACCTGCATGAAATGACTGTGTATGTGGAGAAAAGACCCAGATCCTTGCAACATGCGTGCGGAGGAGGAATGTTACCAACCTATCGTAACAATGCATACGGATTACTACCTTCTTATGAGATCACAGCGCGGGAGTTTTGAGGCGAAATTACTTTTTATTTTGTGCTGGCGAGCACGGCGCATCGTGTATGCAAGGGCAATTGACGAGTAGGTTAGCGAGGATGGTGTTGTGTTATGAAGTTGTGTGACTCTTTTTCTTTTCTCTTGGTACTCCTAGTATGCCATAACGAGGCTTTGTGTATTCCGACGGAAGGCTGTAGTATCTCGATATTGCGTGTTGATGCTCTAATGCTAAGTTGCGACGAATCGTGGCAAGATGGCAGAGGGATCGACACCGGTTGCGGAACGAAGTCCGGAGAACCTCCGGAGAACCTCGCAAAAGAATCAACATGGCTTTCGAAGGCCAGACCGGCCTGTAGTAACTCATTACCCAAACCCCTGGTCTGCACGGAGACACAGCGTATCGGTTGGTAGCGAGGTGGTTTTCGTGCCCCTTAGATGATAAAATCTGGATGTTTGCTCCGTTAAGCAACACTCGCACTTTCGGAGCTCGTATACTACCTAGGTAGTCCATGCTGTCGGGTGTAGATGGACCGAGGCGGAAGCACGAATTGCTACATGGGGTTTGGGATTCGGCTTCTCGGCTTCCCTCACCTCCCTCTTAGGTATTAGTAGCACTTCGGCGCTATTGCGAGAATGGGAGAATCGATCGTTGCCTTCGCGCAGGTGGAGTGATAAATCTACGTGGTGAGAAGGGCCCCTCATGATGCAATCGTCCATGACACGCGTGATGGAACGCGGAAGCGTGTCAGCATGCTAGGTATTTAGTATGCACTTCCTGATTACTTGCACAGATCCTGGCTTCAACGGGCCCTAAACCAAATAGGAAGCTCTGGAGTCGACCGCCGGCGTAGGTAGTCTCGTCATTCAACAACGTGATTCCACCCTTGACGTCAGAATACCAGGGTCTGAGGGTCTTCATCCACCATGACATCAAACCATTTTGGTTGGTATATGGACGTGGCGCTGGGAGAATCTTCTGGCCACCACTAGCCAGCGAGTCGTCGGTTCGTCTTTGCTTCATATTTACTAGGAAGATCAAATAGGTAGGCAAAAATTGAATAAATCATTAAAGATCAAGGTTGAGAGATCTCATCCCTTTTCTCTGAGTCGGGCCAGTGCAGCTGCAATTCCACCACTGAGATCATCAGCTTTAGGCTTGGACGAGCTCTCAGCTGAGTTGGACGACCGCGACTTTTCTTGTGCCGCGGTCTTCTTCGATTCTTCAATAGCTGCCGCCAGCATAGCTTCTTCCTCGGCATCTAGATCAAGATCAGGATCTTCAGTAGTTGCCGTAGCAGGTGCCTTCTCCGTAAGTCGGGCCGGTTGAGGTTTTGGTTGCGGTTGTGGCGTTGCGCTGGCACTCGCACTGGCACTCGCATTGGTGTTCTCTCGAGACGCACTCGTAGATAAGCTTGACGTATCCCTCAAGGGGGCCCTGTTGAGAGGAACTGCCTGGCTGAATACCGTACCATCCTCACCAACAATAGCCCGCCTCTTAGCATGTGGAATTCGGAAGGGCTCTTCCACAACACTACACCACCTCTTAACTTTCTTCTCTCCCCAACCGCCGATTATGGCAACCTGTTCTGGATCGGCGTTCACGGCATTCTTGATACTGCCAAATGATCCAACTAGTGAAACCGCATCTGCTTTGTTGATCCCTCTGGGAACAGTGACAAACTCGACCATTTTCTCAGTATAACTCGTCGCCTGTTGCCCCTTGATCGCGTTGAAGTTGGCATGTTCATAGGATTTGTACAGCTCGAGATATCTCGCAGCTTCAGCAGCGGACCAACACAGTATTATAGTGACATTATTGACCAGAGAGGTCTTAGACAGTTCGCGTAACGAGTCTTCGTGGTTCGGTATATCAACCATCGTTAACAAGATGCGTAGATTGTACTTCCCTTGTAGGTTACGAATCCGCGTGTAAATGTATTCGGGATGAAGGCGATGGTACTTGAGACTCAGGAAAAGAGCACAAGTCGTTAAGCCAAGACCATAGTCGGCGGGTATATCGCTATATTCCCATGGCACGGATCGCAAAGAGGTGAGCACAGGGTTACCCTTCTGCCGTGGCGAGACGAGGATCGAGGAGCCCGATGACCGCGCTGGGAGGGGTTGAGGTGTAGGTTGGGTAACCTTTGAAGCTGATGGTGATGCTGCATTTTGTGAGGGTGGCCGCTTGTCTAACCGCTGGGGAGGACGTTGTTGTATCTTCTGAGGAACAGGTTGAACGGGACGACTACTCGAAGGTGTCGACGCAGACTGACTCAAAGCGTTGACAGAAGCGGAAGACGCGAGCGCATTAAGGAAATCCGCGTCCGCACCGAAGTCGTCGTCATCCATTGAGGGAATCGCCTTTCCTCATCAAGGAGGAATGCAGCCCCCTATGGTGAATCTCGGCGGAGTGACTGGATAAAATGACAAAGTTGTTGCTGCCTGGTAAGAATTTGGGATGATGGAGAGAGGAAGATCATCGAATCGAGTGCACCTAACAACGACGATTACGTCGGTTGTCTGGTATGTATTATCCGGAGGTATGAAGTAACCGAGTGCTCTGGTTAGTTGAATGATGTGGAAACGTGAATGTGGCTTTCTGCCTGGTACAGTTGGAATATCTTTATGTACGGTACGACCAGATGTATGACACAGCCACACTTCCAAGGACTTGGCATAATCCAATGGCGACCGCGTACTGTGCGGTATACTTGCCACGAACAAAGACGTTGTATCCGCGGAATATCTGTCCGCTTCCTGTGTTTCTTTTCACAGTACGGAGTCGTGGCGTATCTATGAGGGCCAGTGGATAGCCTTACATCTTCTCATAGCAACCGGTTGTTGGGGGCCTAAGAAGTGTTCGCTTTCACTCGATCCGACGTTGATGAAGGCGATTGCTTCTGAGATGAGGTAATTTAGCCCCTCATTGTGAACTTCAGTCGAACGACCTCCCTACTTTGCAAGGTTCTCCCAGTCATGCCTCCTAAGAAACAGGCGTCGAAGCAGACAGGCTCTAAGCCTGGTCGAGTTGCTTCAGATCACGATGTGGAGCTTGAGAACGAACTCAGGCTGTTTGCGGGTGAGCCCGTCAAGAAACAGGCGGCGAAGGAGACAGACTCCAAGCCTGGCCGAGCCACTTCAGATCATGACAAGGATCTTGAGAACGAACTGAAGATGTTCGCGAATAAGGACAAGAAGCCGGCCGAAGTCCAGAAACTTACCTGGTCTCAATGGATTTCACAAGAAGTTTCTCTGTACGGCAAAGCAGCTGCCTTGACTATCCTCATGGCTGTTTACGCTAAGATCTCGGTGTTGGCGATATCGCCTGTCTATGGTCAGATCGCCGCCAACAGGTTTCACAACTATGTTGTCTGGACCGGAATGTTTGTTGGCTGGGCAGGCAATCTCGCTCTGAGCCAAGCATTATCAGGCAAGACGATTAATGTGCTGCCCCTGATCGCTGTTTTCATTCCCATGATTCAATCCACTCTCTTCCCTCTGAGCAATTTCCTAGGAGTTCAGTACGGCCCAGCCATTACAGAGGCCCTGACCCTCTTCCCCCTCGTCGTTTTCAGCACGGCATGCATCGCGGACATCATGGAGGTAGTTGATGTGAGCGGGTTGCCTAGCTCCATCGCAAGTCCAGCGCCAGGCCTTCTTTCATACATGCTATTCCAGTATATTGATGCGTCTCTTGGCAGACAACTCGTAGATCTGATCGGAACTTCGATCTTGCATACCCGCATGGCCTTGGAAATGATGCTGGCCGCAGCGTACAGCGTTCTCGGACGATCATGGCTACTGCGGTATGCCATCCCCGGTATACTGCACGCGTCCTTCTTCAACCCACACGTCATGACCAACTTAGCCACGACTTCCCTTAACCGTACCCTCAATGCTAATAATTGGTCTCTTGTCGATCGGTGGGAATCCAATACCGGTTATATCTCTGTTCTGGACAGCCACGAGGACGGATACCGTGTTATGCGATGCGATCACAGTTTGCTCGGTGGTGAATGGACGAAGCTCGGAAGGGACATTGTCGCCGAACCAGTTTATAGTGTCTTCACCCAGCTTGAGGCCATCAGACTTGTGGACGTTCCTGGCAAAGCACCTGACCATGAAGCTCGTGCTCTCAACATGTTGGTTCAGCACCCTAAAATTCCAACCCCCAAGTAATGGCTAATAATGTTGATTTTAGCGGCCTCGGAATTGGCACAACTCCTTCCGCATTGATTTCTCATGGTATTAGCACTACGATTGTCGAGATCGACCCTGTGGTTTACAAATTCGCCAACCAGTATTTCGGACTCCCGTCTAATCACACCGCTGTCATTCGAGACGTCGTCTCATGGAGTAAAGAGAACTCCCTGGTTCTTCATGAGAATTATGATTATATCGTTCACGACGTCTTCACAGGCGGTGCCGAGCCGGTCGATTTATTCACCGATACCTTCTTGAGAGGACTCGAGCAAATGCTGAAACCCACTGGAGTTATAGTTATTGTGAGTAGTCTTATTACTAGGTCTATTCACAGGTCACTAATATTGCGCAGAACTATGCTGGTGACTTCACTATTCCCTCTCTCAGTATTGTTGTCAACACTGTCCGGGACATCTTCCCTTCCTGCCGTATTTTCAGAGAGAATGAGGCGCCCCCGAAGGAAAAGGTAGAAGAGGAGGGTCGCGATTTTGATAACGTGATGATCTTCTGCACGAAGACGGAAGATCCGATTACGTTCAGAGCCCCAGTGCAACAGGACTATCTCAAGAGTATCTCGAGAAAATACTTCCTCGTCCCGAAGCACGAAGTACCCCTATCGACTTTCTCGAGTCGCGATGAGGTGGGCATCCTCAGAGCCAACGAGACGGCGAAGCTGTCGAAATGGCATGACCAGAGTGCCCTTAGGCACTGGGAAGTCATGAGAATAGTCATGCCGAGTAATATTTGGAATAAGTGGTAAGATCAGTTTGGAGAAATACACTTTGTAGGCTTGCAGGACAGATGATCCCACACCATGGCAAGCTGAATCGTCGATCTTAGCTGGACTCATGCTTTTAAATTCTATCACTTATCTTCATTCACGTTCTTTCCTGACCATCCTTCTTGTTCCTCAGCTCTAACTCATTGATTCGCCGTCAACTGTTGGTCGCGCGGCTTCGTGACGTTTGAAGTTCATATACCCCTATTTTTCCGCGCCTTGAAGCATGCCTTGATACTGAAACTATACCATCAACAAATACGGTTCTATGATTCGGTAAGTGCTCTATACAAACAATATACGACCGCACGTCGGCTACTATACTCATAGGAAAGATACGACCGCCGCCAACCAGAACCATCTCTCCTACCTTTAACGATCTCATCATACCGTACCAATACATACGAGAAGATGACACACTCTATCGCAATAGCGGAGGACGGCTCTTAACGATGAATATTCCTTAATTCATCATGTTATATTTCGTACGAGATGATCATGACGTTTGCTATATACATTCGACGAGAACCCTCTTGCTATTTACATCTTCGAGGCTTCACGTCATCAGGAACACATCGCTCATATCTAGTGGCGACGAGACGCGCTTAGCAGCCAAGGTCGATGGCTACAGACACGGTTAGTAACAGACTATCAAGGGGCTTCAGGGGATGCGACTAACCGTTAGCAAAGAGGGCATAAGAGTCAGCATTGTTCAGAGCCTGCGAGGTGCTGAGGCTAGTAGCGGCATCGTAGCCATAGCCAAGGTCCTGAGTGCCGGCAACCTGAGTCAAGTGGGTGGTCTCGTGGAGAGTGGTCGTAGCCTGGTCCTGAGCGTGGCAGGAGCGGGCGACGCCGGGGAGGGCGCTGTAATAGAGGTTGCAGTTGACGATCAAGCTGGCAGAGGGCAGGGTGTAGGCCAGGACGTTGCTAGAGCAGGCACCATAGACGTCGGTGCAGTAGGTGTCGGAGACACCGCCGCTGGTGCTGCCGCATTCCTGCGCTACGCGGCTGAAGACCTGGGACACCTGGGAGCTGACGGAGGTCGAGCCGAAGTACTCGATCAGCTTGGCAGAGTTTGTGCGCGCAGCGGAGGCGGCGGCTGTTGCGAAGGATCGGCAGTTGCTGAGGGCTTCGAGGGTGTATGAGAGCTTGGAGCCGGAGCAGTCATTGTTGACGTACTATTCGGTGCTATCTGTCAGCAGATCCTCGCTTTCTTCGAGACACCAGGGGATGAACAGCAACGTACGGTGCGCTTGTTGATGAAGCTCGCGCGGGCCTTAGCGGCCTCAGCACCATCAACCTTGGCAGTGATGGTGTTGCTAGAGTAGGGGATGACACCAGCGATCTTGGTGGTGCCAGCAGCAGCATAGGAGAGCACACCGTCAGCAACGAAGTCATACTCGCCGCTAGCGGCAATGTCGTGGAGCTCAGCAGCGTCGAAGTTGATCTCGATGGATTGGCCAGCGGCGATGGTCTGGAAAGCGTCCTCTTCGAAGGCGGCAGTGCTGATGCGGAGACGGACACCCTGGAACTCGACCTTGTCCTCTGATACACATGAGTGGTTAGATTGTGTTGGAAGGCGAGACATAGAAGCGTCACTTACTGCCCTGGAAAACCTGGACCTTTTCGACGGGGGCGGAGTCAAGGATGCTGCCGGTCTTCAGGAGCTTGAGGTCCTCTGAGCCGGAGTTCGTGATGGTGGCCTTGACGCCGGAGTTGCCGACCTGCTCGATCTGAACATCCAGAGGAGAGTCACGCTTGCCTAGGGAGGCGGCGCTGGCAAGGGAGGCCAAGAGGGCGAGGTTGCCGAGGAACTTCATTTTCGATGATGCCGTGGAGCTAGTGAAGTGAGAGAGCCGATGACTTGATGATGTCGATCTTGTCCTGAGTCGATGGTCCAAAGGTCGTCAGACATCGTGAGCGAACGGTCGTCTTTATACTCCTATTCCACGACTACATACTACACACGGCATATGACGACCTCACGAGCATGATACACTTGCACTAACGCCTAGAAGACGATATCTTCATTCCCTGAGGTCCGAAGGCCATCAGGAAGGTGGTACTGTCAGTCGGTTTACACACACAATAAAGGAAAGTGACATCTAGACGGCCTTCTTGGCGAAGAGGTTAATGCATCGTGATGCATGTCATGACTCCCTCACTTCCAGGTTGCTTATCTTCACATATAAGAAGGGAGACACCAGGTTTGGAGGAACTCTTCATAAGTCGAGAGAGTCCAACACTAGTTCTTCCACACATCAAAATCCACGACTGTTTTTTAACTGTCAACTAAGACAAAGCAACCGATTTAAAGACTCGGAGCTTCAAAACGGTTATTACCAAGCTGTGATAGAAGAGCTCAAGCTCGCCAAGAGTCTCGCCCAGCTACGCCGGATACGTTGGAGTTTACCGTCTTGGAGAGCTTGGCGACTCCTCAAGCATTGTTCAAGCTCTCTCGGCATCCGGGGGTCGACGCTTGGCGGCGCTTGATGATTAGTCCGGTAAAATATAAAGACCGCGAGAGTCGCATTCTGATCGAGAATTCCACGGAGCCGTCCGTCGGCGTTAGACGGAGTCGGGATAGCTCTTCATGCGGCCCTTCAAAGAGGTTCTTGCATGATGAGTCGTGGGAAATACTCATCGTTCTCCTTTGGGGACTCAGCGCCGCTCACCCCTAACTCATGGAGATACTCGAACCGCGATCACATGGCTTTTCCGGAGATAAATGGCCTGTATCTGGATTTCAAAGCAAGTCGAGATGAGGCCGTGCCTGGTTCCCGAGGTGTTTCAAGATGGGCCTAGATCGCCGACCTAACGCCATGCCTCGCCTCGTTATCAAGAATGGCAAGCTGCCACCGGACGACCCTCTCCTATCTGATACTGAGGTTCTGCTCGATGGAACTCTGATATCCCACCAGTTGGATGTTGCCTCAGCCGTTGTTGCCGCTGGACTCTCGGGAACAACAGGATAACAATAGATAACAACAGTCTCTTAGACGACATCAATCATCCAAAGCATCGCGCCGATTCATCCCTCGGCGCACCTCGGCTACACCCTTCGTCTCACCACCAAGACTTGAAAAGAGTCTTAAGCTTTTGACAAGACGCGGGGGCTTCTTTTGTCATGATAACCGAATGCCACCGTCGCAGGCGCATCTTATCTTTAGCCATTTTGTCAGAAGTCGAGCCTCTGACTCTCCTCAATGCGGAGCGTTTTGGCGGTTGTCTCTGCCACAATGGCTTGAGCGTGCAGAATGCTGCTGAAGTCCATTGCTGCCAAGGAATTACCCACGGTTGTGCGACAGGATGAGGGGCTTTACCAACCGTCGCGTTATTCTGAGACAGATGCTGACATGCAAGTCGCTGCGATCGCTTCGTTGCCAGGTCAATTGAGGAATGATGGTTGAGGTTCAACAACGCTCAAGGAGGTTAAACAAATTGCGATCGCCGTTCGATCGAGCTGAGAAGGTCTGTAAATGGCAATACGCCTGAGTCAAGACCTGCAGCGATAGCTTGCAAGCGCGAGGGCGTCATGCAACTGAAAGAAAGGATTCCCGCGTACAGATTACCTATTCCTCCGTTCTTACACTGCTGTCGCCATGTTAACCTCGGCACGTTCGCATACGATCCCTAATCATTAATGCCTACGACAAACGGCTGTGAATCGCGACAACTGAGCAACCGAACCAGACTACAAAAGGCATTAGCATCACGCAAAAGCAAACCAACAATTGCCCGTCTGTCTTAAATTCAAGAGCTAGTCAACAGCTGAAAAAGAAAGCGCTGTGCAAAGTTCCTGGTAAGGGCCATGCAATAATAGTCGCCGACTATAGGTCAGGCCACAGGCCATTCCTTCGCGGGCATGCTTATGATGCAATGTAGTTGCGATGACGACGTTAGATCCGGGATTTGTTGATGGTAAGATCTTTATTTTCTGACCGTTTATCTCATGGCATTGGCAGCGGGCTGCGGCAGCGCCCTTTACCTAGTGTGGACATTAGCTAAAGTCGAAGAAAAAAGCGCGCCGCGCCGGTCGGGACGTAGCCGATCCGAGCAAGCCATCATCGTGGCTGTAACTCGTTGGTCGCAAAACTTTTGTTGCGCCGCAGCTCTTGAGATTGCTGAGACCAAGCCAGCATCGCGATTATACGAACGAGATTGGTCGACACTTGCATGAAGTTCATGCGACAATTGTAACGTCGTCACTCTGTATACAAACATTCAGCTCAAGTTCGAAGCAGCTCAACTCGAAAACCGTCCATAACCGTTCCTGACGACTCCAATTCCGTCCTCCGCCTGGCGCATTCCGCTCACGAAAGAAAGGAATCCCTACACCTTTCAGCGGCGACCGCTCTTCTTCAAGGGTCCCCGCAAGACCACAGAGACATCGCCACCTGTCCTATACTACTAGGTATTAAACCCCCCGTCAACGAACTCCGATCTAACGTAGGTACGATAGGCGGACGGAAAGGCGCAGTGGGGTTCAAAAACAACGTTCTGACAAGGGCCGCCCTAAAAGGGCCAATCCGTCGGCATCGAGGGCAGCTGAGACTGTGACCATTCTAACCTCTTGCGGTCACTTCACCAGGTCGACTAGGAGCACCAGTCTGTCTGCTAGCTTCGATCAAATTTCGTGTTACTATTTTTTTTTATCTCGCAACGGTTATGGGGAACGGAGTTACGGCATAGGTAGGTAGATTAGGGACTCCGGACATCGGTTGGAGAAAGAAGTTGGTGGTTGGTTGGGTTGATTGGTTGCCTTTTTCCATATATAGAGAGAGAGAGACCCTACATATGTATGTAAGTGTTTGCATTCCCGTGGTTACATTCTTGCGATCTTAACCGTTCCTCTTTTCTTCTTCAACTGGAAATTCTTAAATAATACCTTGTATTTACGGACGGAATAACACCCAATTAACATAATGAACTCCTCCACCGTTCTGCGCTCCGTCCGCCAGGTCGCGACGTCGACGCCGCGCCTCTTGTCGCGCAACACCGCCGCATCCTACTCTTCACAGTCCTGCGTTCCCAAGAGCGCCATTGTCACGGGTTCTGCCAGAGGTATTGGTCGTGCCATTGCGCTGCGCTTGGCCCAGGATGGCTACGATGTCTGCGTGAACGACCTCGACGTCAACCGGGCTGCTTGCGACGAGATCGTCAAGGAGATCCGCGGTATGGGCCGGAAAGCCTGCACCGTGATCGCGGACGTCACCAAGAGAAACGAGGTCGCTGAGCTCGTGCAGACCAGTGTTAAGGAGCTCGGACCCCTGCGCACCATGTGAGTCAACTCCCCCAAGTTCACAAGCGAAAGAGTTGTTCTAATGCGACAATACAGGGTCGCCAACGCCGGTATCTCAGGCGCCCGAGGCCTCCTCGACATGTCCGAGGCCGAGCTCGAGAACATGTTCAAGGTCAACGTCCACGGCGTCCAGAACTGCTTCATGATGGCCGCCAAGCAGCTCATCAGCCAGGACACCTGCACGGCTGCGCGCCCGGGAAAGCTGCTCGCCGCCTCCTCCATCGCCGGTTTCAAGGCCTACGCCATGCTGGGCCACTACACCGCCAGCAAGTGGGCTGTGCGCGGTCTCATGCAGGCCTACGCCACCGAGATGGCCGTCCACAACATCACCGCCAATGCTTACGCGCCCGGTATCGTGGACACCAAGATCTGGGACAACATGAAGCCCGGTATGGCTGCGGATATCGGCGTCAAGACCGAGGAGGTCATCCACATCTTGGGTAACAGCTTGGCTGTTATGAAGCGTCTGGGTACTCCTGAGGACATTGCTGGCTTGGTCAGCTTCCTTGCCAGTGAGAGCAGCAACTTCGTCACTGGCCAGACACAGCTCGTCGACGGTGGTGTTCAGCTCACATAAGCGGGCATGATGCTCAGGTTCAATGTATGTGAGAGGTATCACCTGGGGTGAGGCCCTCTCTGCGCCATACGAATTTGCGGATCAGGACATCAATATGTCCGTTCATGATCCAGTCCTGTTCCCCGATGAGCCACCAAAAGCCACGGCGGCCTTGGGGGACAGCGAACGACCAATCTGCAGCGATGCTCTAGAACAAGAAGGTGTCAAGACTCGCCTGGTTCGTTCAATCCTAATGAAAAAGAAAACCAAAAATGTACATAGAATGATAATTCCAAAAAAGAAAAAAAAAATTAAATCTTTGTAAAGGGATCACCTAGCCAAGGCGCACAGTCTTCCACATCTGCAAACACTCCTGCATGTTCGTCAAAAGCGCCTCCTCCTCCACTCCCTTCAGCACCTACCCAGCAGTCTCAATCAGCGCAATCATCAAACTAGCCTGCGCAAAACGATACTGCATCTTCTTCAGATCGTTAAGAAAGAAAAACCACATGCATTCATTGTCCACAAACTACTTCCACTTATCCAGGAACTTGCATATATCCGTCGCGAAGTCGTTGTCGAGTACCATGCGGTGCAGTAAGGTCCCGACCACGTCGCGAAGTGAGAGTTCGTCGTCGACATGCTTCTGGGCTTGGAGCCAGGTAAGAGTTTCTTTCGCCATGTACACGTTGTCCCATGTTAGGCTCGTTGCGCCTCGTACCAGCGGGTGTTACGACGCTCTTCGTCGCGCAGTTCTCTTTCACTCCCTCAAAGCCGTCAGTACTCCGTATGCACAGTACCAGCAACCAAGGGGTTCAGAATCGCTATCACAAAGCCATTGCAAACGTACTGTCAGCTTCACTCTGTTCGGATTCGCCCCATCCTCGTATTAAACCGGCAACATCTCTGTGCACAGGAGGCATCTTCGCCTCAGCCGCCATAGCACGCTTCTGTTTCTCCACACGCTCGGCGAGTTTCTCATGATCCTCAATGGCGTCGTCGTACTCGGTTTCCCATTGCGAAGTTATGGAGGAGTCGACGATGCCTAGGATTTCGAGCACACCGCAGGGGATAGAATCGCATCTAGCAAAAGCAAGGATGTCATCGGGAATCTTGCAATTCCAGAGTGTCGTCCGGTTCGTTCTCCAATTCGTCATCCCATACGTGGTTACCACGCTTGCGAACCACTTGCCGGCCGTCCAGTGGGCTTTGATCCGGAGATGTTCCATGGGTAGCCAGAGGATGTCACAGGACAATGCTGAAGACGATGGATCTTGTTGCAAGGCCTCTTGGAGCTCGTTAATTGAGATGTGGCAGATAATCGGGGCCTTATGCTTCAATGGAATCGGCTCTACGGACGAGTTTGTTGAGACCTCTTCGTCATCAAGGAGATCGTCTCCCGTCTCGCAGTATTCAATCTCTTTCCACTGAAACACCTCCTGTCCTGTCAATGAAAAATCCACCTTCGGGGGCTTCTCTGGAGATGGGGGTAGTCGGATCCAATACGGCGGCACAGCTGAACCATTTCGCGTAGTCCATGATGTCTCCCATGCAACCCTCAACGACAAGTGGCCATGGGAGTCATCTAAGGGGGCGATAGCCAGAGCCACGCCAGTACCATCAGGACTCTTCAACAAGGAGCATCCCGTCGGTGTCCACAGTTTCTTGTAACGCAGGAGTCGCCAGCCATGGGCATCTGGAATAGCGCCTAGGTCAAGCAGATAGACTACCAATTCTTGGAACTCGATCTCGACCCGCGGCTGTCGCAGCTGATCGGCATATTCAACGCGTTGAGTCTTAAAGCCGATGGTCTTTGTCTTCCAGTTGAACACGGTCCACGATCCGCCAGGGATAAAGCTTGACTGTTGCGATAACTGCCAGTATTGCGCCTGATGGTAAAAGCCATTCCAGGGTTGCACGGCGTAACGCGGGAGTTGATTATGTCGCTTCTCGTCAACGCACTAAGTTTGGCATGTCCCAGTATTCGCTTGATCTTTGAGAGTGCGGCGAGTGTTGCGAGGGTATTTATTGTATAGAATGGGAAGTACCCCGAATACGGCGAGTGGTATGCCAATAATGGTGATGATGCCCTGAGCCGATATGCTGCTGTTTGTCATTGTGAGTGAATTGGCCTGAGTCTTGGCAACTGTCAAAACTTGCCTTTCTTGAACCGCGTAGTAGCATCATGGTATGAAAGAAACACGAACACGAAGGCCGCTGATTCGGTGACCAGCGGCGAATCCTTGTTTGGGCCCCAGTGGAGTGGTAGGAACGTAGGTACCTCTATGATACATCACGTCCAGCTGAGGCGTCAAAGAGCCAAGTCTGGTAGGTAGTAGTAGGACCTGTATGCGACCTCCCGGCTGACAGGGGTCTCCGCAGGCTCGAATGGAATCCGGCATCACGAGGTACGCATTTCACATGTCTCCTGGGTTGGAATTCGGGGCTCTCATGCTCGTAATGATATAAATTTCTTTTCTTTCCATCTATGTACGAAGTTCTACGTGAGAACCTTGACCTGAAGATGAAGGCACTTGCCTTTCTCCGGTATTCACTTACGACGCGACGCACAAGCGTCTCGAAACGCTTCAATCTACGCACGGTCCCTTACCTTGGTGGCTGCGTCACGACGAATGCTTCCGCAAGAGCTAGTTATTCATCTGTATATCACAAAGTTAGCCATGTTCAAGCAAAGGCGTTCAAACAAAGTAATATATATCCCTTTCAGATATGAGCCTTGTCAAAGGCGATATCATCAAAGCCGTAGCTATGTTGACCGTCGTGATATTATATGATCATCACATGGGATTGGAAAAAAAAAGCAAAGACGGAAAATTGTAGCTCACCTTATAGAGAAATCACTGCGCAAATGGAAACGCGACAATGCGCATTCTAGATGCAACTTGTCAGTCTCGAACAAGTTCGGCTTCAAAGTCGAAGGTAGCAACAACGCTGCAGTCAGATACGACTGTTGTCATCAACGCCGAAAAGCTATGACATATGCTTGTCAATGTTTTTGGTCGAATCATCATTTTGCAATGCGATGCGATGCTATGCCGAAGAAAAGTAGAAACGAACCTGGAGAGTCATTCGGTTAGTCTAGGCTTCATATACACATATGTAAGAACAAGCCGGATGAGGGTTCTATCAGTAATGCATGAATGGTAGGTATAAAGGGTGTCTTCAACGGGAATCCGAATCAGACTCGTCATCTGTAATCATCAGGTAGACGCAGGGGGTGCCGTGATGCAACGAGAGGGAAGACAAACCTTTGAATCCAGCGCACCGCTCTACATCAGCGGATGTGGTACAAAAGTGCCATTGCTAACCGCCAACATCACATGCTGTGGTTTTTCACTGAGGGGACAGGTCAGCGACCGGTTCCTCTGCTCGAGACGAAAGAACGTGGCAGATCGAGTGGTGATCAGTGGGCGAGGTTTTCTAGGCCTGCCGCAAAATGGCATATCGACTCATGTGGTTTTAAAATCGGAGCCCAGTGCCGCTTCATCAATTCGACGGGGAAAGGTATTGGATAGAAATAGGTGTGCATACTGTTCACTGTTGACCTAGGAGGATTCTACTGCATTCGTTAGTACTCGAGACGAACACAGCAAGGCAGAATGCAGAAGCAAATGGACGAGTACATCAGAAACAGCCAGTTGTTTTTCGTCAAAGACAAGCTCGGACGGTAATTTCCAGCTATGCCGAAGCATAGAAAAATGATCATCACAGTATCGGTCGGGAAGGGGTCTGATGGAGATGCACGTACCCATGGCTCCTAGGATGGAGAGTAGATGATAGGCGCGGCCACTTGGCCTGAGGTAGACGCCATTGTAGTTCAATTCGGTGTTCGAGATGCGCCCATGGCATGCCTAGTGAAGAAGACAGTTAGCATAATCATCCACGACCGAGACGGAGGTGAACAAAGACGATGCGAATCCGCCAAAAATTCAGACTGACGTGTAAATCAGTTTCATACCTCAGTGAGGTCAAAGACTCTAGTTTGCGGTTTACATGATTGTCATCAAGGAAGCGCGATTGGGTGTTGGAGGAGGGCAGATGTTGTGGTAACTTACAGCTTTGCATGGTTGGGGATGATGAAGGTGGGAGGTCCAAAGCTGGGAGGAATGCGAGCTCGAAAATTTCTTAAGTACCCGCGCAGGGACAGAAAATTTCCCATTGCGCCTCGGGTGGGGTCCGAGGGACGTGAGCTGTCTCATTGGCTAGGAGATTGGTGGGGGACGGGCCTCGGGTTACATAATGAAGAAGGCCGACCCGGAAAAAGGATAATCCACCAATTCCTGGCGGGGCGTTTTTGGAACGACTATTGCCGGACAGTGGCAGCCACTGTGGGACAGCCCATCACGAGGATCTGGGGGAAGGGGGACCTCGGTGGGGGGTAATCACGGGTATTTCGGTACGGTAACTACCGGGTAGGGTCCCCCAGGTCCTCCCATTGAATCCCATTGATAGTGTCTCGACACTATTAGTCACTCTCCACCGCGATGTCTAATACCCGGCCAAAGGGGATGCACGCATTGGTAACGAACGTGACGTATGCCGACGCTCCTGGCCGAGGTTGGCCGGGACTGTTAGCAAACTCTTAGAAATCACTGCAACACAACCCGGGAAATCCCCTTTTCCTCCCTTGTGTCCCTTCTCGAATCTCACGGGCTTCAACTAGCCCGCACATCACCGCACGCCGTCATCCCGAACTAGATAAGTCATAGCGGCTCCGAATGTTCACGAGACCGCGCAAGGGAGAGGCTGAGAGGGGCTAGCGACGGAGATGATCTCTCAGCTTCGAGAAGGCATTACTGTTACTGCCTGCATTGGTAAGAATCGTCAGGTACGATATTCATGAAGGAATACTACATACGGAATACCGTAAGGGACACGGAGTACGGGATACGACTTCGTCCTCGAATATATATACCCAGTCAGGCGTCCCTGAGATATCGTGGTCCTTTTTTTTCTCCATCTCGATCGATTATATAATAACAGCTCCCTCCCTCTCACATATAAGCTCCTCTTCCATCATTCAGGACCTCTCTCCAATCTAATCATCTACTCTTCCGTATAATCTTGACTTCTTCCTACTTCTTCACCATATCGTAACTGAACTACCCCTTAATCAAGAGTACATCATCGTCTCTGTTCCCGTTCCATTTACATCACATCCTCAGGAGTAAACTACAAGAAATCGTATCGTATCATCGTCATCATGGCCCACGTCAACGGCTCAGATATGTCCCACGGGATGCCCCCTTCGGAATCCACCAGTGTGAACACAAACATTGTCACATTAACCCGTTTCTTGACGGAAGAACAGACAAAACACAAGGAGGCCACCGGTGACTTCACGTGAGAATAATCATCAATCCCCTATTCTCAGTGCTGACATCAGAGCTAACGCCGTCCCCGTATAGATTACTTTGCCATGCTCTCCAATTCTCCTTTAAAGCCATTTCCTACTACATCCGCCGCGCCACCCTCGTCAACCTGACAGGGTTGGCCGGCCAATCCAACGCAACAGGCGATGACCAGAAAAAGCTAGACGTCATCGGCAACGAGATGTTCATCTCCGCCATGCACTCGTCCGGAAAAGTCGCGATGCTCGTGTCGGAAGAGGAAGAAGACATCATATACTTCCGGGACCAGGCCGGCGCCCGCTACGCCGTGGCCTGCGACCCCATCGACGGCAGTTCCAACCTGGACGCAGGCGTCTCGGTCGGCACCATCTTCGGCATTCACAAGCTCGCCGAGGGCTCGACGGGCCGGAAAGAGGACATCCTGCGGCCCGGCACGGAGCTCTTGGCGGCCGGGTTCACCATGTACGGTGCCTCGGCCCAGCTCGTCATTACTATGAAGGGCGGCACTGTCAACGGCTTTACCCTCGACAACTCCTTTGGCGAGTTCATCCTTACGCATCCCGATATGCAGATCCCCAAGAAGCGGGCTATCTACTCCGTCAACGAGGGTAACTCCCACTACTGGGAGGAGAACACGAAGGCGTACTTCGATTCGCTGAAGTTGCCCCAGGCCGACGGCAAGCCGTACAGCGCCCGTTACATTGGTAGCATGGTTGCTGATGCCTACCGGACATTACTGTACGGTGGTATCTTCGCTTACCCCGCCGACAAGAAGAGCCCCAAGGGTAAGCTGCGGATTCTGTATGAGTGCGCCCCCATGGCCATGGTGTTCGAGAATGGTAAGCTACTCCTCAGTTTATCGCATCATGATCATACGATACTAACGTGCATTTAGCCGGTGGCCAAGCCGTCAATGACAAGATGCAGCGCATGCTCGAGGTTGTGCCCGAGAGTATCCATGACCGCTCTGGTCTCTACCTAGGAAGCTGGGAGGAGGTTGAGAAGGTGAAGTCTTACCATAAGTAAGGGACTGTTGATTGGTTTGGAGTTTTTGGGATTATCTGGTTGAGCTATGAACCCGCCTGCTAGCTACGTACGTACTTTGGATATGATATATGGCAGTTGAATAGTAGTTTACATGACCGCAATGGTATGGCAAAATTCACGATACTCTCTATCTTGAGGTCCTTATCCTACCAAGCGTACTCTTTTGGCGTGCTTTGGGAACAGAATGCGTGTACCTACGACGTACGGACTGAGTCGAAGTTCTATTTTTATAACGAAAACGCCTCGGCGCAAGCACATCGTCTGGATTTACGGATTAGTGATTACCAACCGGGAGCTACTTGCTCTGTCATGTTCTAGTTAACTCCGTAGACTCCCTACGTTGCCTAGACTCGTGGCTTGTCGGGAGGGAACCTTGAAGGATCCGATCCCGTCCAACCACGCGGTGAATCTGGACTGTCAAAGGACGGGGCAGATGGCATTAGTATTTCACAGAATCACATGAAAGGAATCCATGATCATCGAATCCCCGTTGGAGTTACCAGTACTGGTTGCTTGTCTTCACATGCGTTACAAAACAGGAGACAAGTTCTCGAAACACGTTTTCGTTTTAATATTAAGCACTACACGAAACTACCCTTCGTGCCATACATCTAGCTCATAGCTCCCTCGAGCTGAAGATTACATTCGGTCTTGTTCGGCATTTCATCCCTTTTTCCTCCCCCCCTGCTCATCACATGCAAAGAGTAAAGCATCCATTACGTAGGTAGAGGTGTATGCTGATATTGCAATTAAAACACTTTAAGCGGATTTACTATCGTCGCCCCAAGTGATATCGCTCAAGGCAATGCGATGCCCACGTGCGCGTCTGCGTGACCGCATACCGAAGGATGAATGAAGGGATCCCCAGTCACCAGATCCGCCCTACCGGCCTGGTGTGGAGAACGCTGCCTTCACATCCCCCCGAGGCCACTCGAACATAACATCGCCACCGTAAACGGTCGCCGTGACCATCGAGATGCGCAACTCCACCTCATTATAGAACCTCTCGCACTCCCGCCACACGCGATTCACTAGTTCGCGACTCAAACTCGGGTCGTCTGCGTCGCCGAAATGTTTCTCAACGCGCTTGCGAAGCGCTTCTATGCCCTTGCGGACTTCGCGTCCATCGTAAGCACTCATGGTTTTGTTGAAGGTGGCTTTAGAGTTGCTCGGCTGCGCGGCAATGATTGCGGTAGTCTTTCTCGAGGCAATCTGGCTCTCGATGTTCTCCAGACACTCGAGTAGCTTGCCCAAGGGTCGTCGCATCACGGCATTGAGATATGAACTCATATGCTCCGTCATCTCATTGAGAGCAGCTCCCTTCCAATCCTCGAGCACTTCGAGACCATGCGTATTCAATTCCTCAGAGAAGTGGTTCATGTTCTCGATCAGGAGGATGTGGTAGTTCAGTGCTTCTTTGTCCTCAGGATCGGCGCCACTGTTGGTAAGAGTGGCGGGGTTCTCGCGGGCAATCACCTTCAGGGAGTCAAACATGGACTTAATGATACGTCCGTACTCCCGGTCTACGGTTCGCCGGACAGACGACGAAGTATCCATGGTCAAAAGCATACTCTCAACCGCAGCTGAGAAAAGCGGGAACACACGCATAAAAGAAATGACACCTTTGCGCTTCTTGATCTTGACCTTTGTGTCCTCAATGGCACGAATCTGCTCCTC
Source organism: Xylariaceae sp. X170 (assembly GCA_028637755.1). Lineage (NCBI taxonomy): Eukaryota > Fungi > Ascomycota > Sordariomycetes > Xylariales > Xylariaceae > Xylariaceae sp. X170. The sequence goes on from JAJFDJ010000137.1 coordinate 25,391, forward strand.
CACAAATTTGGAGAAGCGAGACTCGAGACCACTGTTGAGCTTCTGAAGAAGGCTGTTCAAGAAATCTTGGTTGGTGGAGGCCATATCCGTTTGCTTGCGCTCTAAAACGGCTAGAATGCCAACTCCTTGCCTAATCTTTTGTCAGCGATGTCGACGTAAATAAGGAGAAGATAGGATGAAACTTACAATGGATCCTGTGACAAAACCCACATTATAAGGCTTTGCAGGTCTTGCTCTAGGAATGCAAAAATGGTCTCCATTCCTCGAGTAATTCTCCGGGCCAGTTCACGATCAGGTTCCATGAGCCGGTGTCGCTTCAGGTCACCTCCTTGACGATCCTGTGGTCGCGTTGCTGCGACCAGATCTGGGAAGTCCGCGGTCTCTAATGTAGTGGCATGGAAAAAGTCTACGATGAAGTTCTGCTCAATCTCAACAAGAGGAAGCAGATCGTCCATAACACCGGAAAAGATCTCGTAAGGATGGCTGCGGTTTTCTGCCAGTTTCTCCGAGCTCGCCTTTGGCCCTTCACTAAGAGGCCTGCTCAGAGTTCTGGCGAGAGTCTGACTTCTCTTTACAGTCACTCTCTTTGCCGTTGCCATGGTACCTTCGTGTTGCTTCTCGGTTTGCGTCGTGAAGAGTAACTCTGAGTCTTCACCAGAGGGCTTCCTGGCGTTGCGCTTCCATGCATTCAGAATATCCCTAAACTCCGATCGGTAGAGAGGGTTGTTCTTTTCTTCGTATATGTGTAGATAGCGATCCCACTCTTCCAGATTTACTTCTCTAGCGTATAGTACCAAAGGACTGTACTGCCAAAGTAGATCTCTTCCAGCTTCGTGGTTTCGAGGATCAACTTTCTTGGACAGAGCACTGGAAACGACAGATTTCGTTTCTTGAATGGATTTATCAAATTGGCGAGACATAAAGCCGCCAAGTCTGCTCAAGAAAGCTCTGCTCTCCGAAAGATACATTTCTTTCTTTTCCTGAACAATGCGCATCTTGCCATAGTCCGGGCTGAGGCTCATTTGTTGCTCACTCGAATCCTCGCTCTTTTGCGGTTCTGACCCGGTTACCGAAGAGTCGATTTTCATCATAGCCTTATACAATGTTACCAGCGCCACTTCGATCTCTTCCAGTCCAAGACTAGTTTCCAATGGGGCGACCTTGAGGGATTGCAAATCATTCGCAGTAATGGCACATGTGTCAAGAAGCGACTCGAGCTCATTACGGAGCAACTTCTGGTTAGCTGCTTGTACTTGTAGACCTTGTCCTTGGGCTTCAATGTAGGCAATGTCATCTGACAAAGTCTAGGTATGCTATGTTAGCTTCGAAAATCTAAGAAAAGGGGCTCGCACTCACCGAAAGCTCAACACTGTACAATGTAAGAAGATTTTCAAGCTCGTCACACTCTGTTATAGCGAGATCTAAGCCCTTCTTGATTGCGTCGACTCTCTCATCTTCCTCTTGGAACCGTGCAACCCAGCCGCCGGCCTGCGCTTTGTTCAAAGCTCGATCGATATCGAGTTTCATCTCATCGTGATTGCGGGTCCGCATCTGATTGCCTGGCACCCAGCCGAAATGATCCAACCACTTCGCAAACTCTTTGGCCGTGTCTCCGAACAGAGCAGTATCCAGACCTATAGCCGACAAATACTTGATATCGTTACTAGCAACAGTAACCGGTCGTGTATCCGTCTTGGGCGTGTCTTCAAGTTGCCTTCTCTGGACCTCCTTTGTGGCACTATCAAGATTGGTGGGTTCATTCGAACTAGGCACTGACACTTTGACTTCAGGGACAGGAGCAAGTTTCTCGTCCTTCGGAACTTCGGGATGGGGAGTGGCACGTGGTGGTGCGGGCACTACACTCGTGATGCCATCTGGGCCGTCCGTGATGGCCTTTTTTGCCGCTTCACGGAGACGCTCTCCGGCGCCTCCTGGCCGAGGTTTAAAGCCTCCTGCAGGTGAGACAGTCGATGCAGCCGATGCAACCTTCCACAATGTACCCGCTAATTCTCGTTGAGACTTCTTCGTCTTAATCATAGGACCCAAGCCTGGTCGGTTGTCTTCTTCCTTAGGTGGGCCGACTGACGAAGTTTCCGTGGTTGGACTGGGGGATACTGAAGCATCAGTCGTGCCACTGAGAGTGGCGCTAGTAACTGTAGTCGCGTCTCCTGTAGAGTCATTTGACGGGGCAATTCGGTCGCTGCTTCGAGGGGGAGGTTCTCTTCGAAATGCTGGACTCATTAACGGAGCCGGTACAAGATCATTGTCCAAGGTACCCTGCGGACGTAGTGGATCCATCGGTGGTCGTTTTCTGTCTGGCAGGTCAAGCTGGGAGGTGGGTAGATCTTGCGGATTTCCAAATCTCCCAAGCGCACCGGGTCCTGTAATACCCCCGCGGGATCGTGGCGGGATGCTGACAGCATCATCACTCTTCGCTGTGGAGATTGACGCAGCAACAGAGTCTTGGCTTTTGTTATTTGAAGCCATTTTTCGTAAAGAATGGGGTTGGTTGGACACGCGGCCCAGGTCAAGACTAGAAGCTGGAGAGGTGCCATTCGGAGGCACCAGAGACCGGACAGTCGGTGAGGATGGTTGCTGGATGAGCCGAGGACTAGGTATCGCAGGAGCAGTCGCCTGGGCGGGCACGGCTTCAGGCCATAGCTGTTTCGCCTCGGGTCGTGACCGTGATGGCGGTCTCGACCCCTGTCGGGAAGATGGTCGGGATGAAGGCCGAGACGGGGCTCTCGGGTGAGCTAGGCCATCAGATCGTGAAGCAGGAACTGAGACTTTGGTATCGATTCTAGGGGGGGTAGGAGGAGGTCGCGGTGCCGTTTCTGTCTGTTCGGAAGTTGATTGCTGTCGGGCAGGTGTTGGTCTCCGAGAACCCAGAATCTGATCTAGCTCGCGAGGATCGAACCCCTTTAGCTCTGGCAACCCACCACCAGTATATTTACCATAGATCTTGATCAAACTCGCAATAAAGAACTTCTTTTCCTTCTCAGCCTGAGCTTGCCAATAATATGGCTTTCCCAGGGTCACAATAAAGCCTATGTCGCCAGCGAGTTGTCGCCGCTCTGGGTCGGTGGTCGCGGCAGTAAACGATTCGATGCATGATAGGTCGTTGAGATCCCATGTCTTTCCGATGGAGAACGTGCCATTTGGATTCTCTTTGGACTTGTGTACGCGCACACGGCCCGACTTCCGCACGGACACGATAATAACACGGGGCTTTTCCGACTCGGTTCGGTTTTCTAACGGAGGTGGGCTACTCGGATGTGTCGCGTACTCGGTGATGCGGATGTGTGTGATATAGGTTTCGATGACTGGGAGCAGGGAAGGCGAGTTAGCCAACACGTCCGCCTAGGTGACTCACGAATAAGGACCCTGCATACTGGATCCATCTGTATCCTTCTTGTTGAAGCAGCTCTCGACGATGCGACGCTTTTCTTCCTCAAACTTCTCAGCCCTGCTCATCTCACGGCCGTAAGCCGCGCCACCTCGCTGCTGAGCATCCATAGGTGCCTATTTTCAAGGTGTCTACTGGGGGCATTCAGGAAGTCACCAATGTAACAGCGTGATCATTAACGGGTATGCGATTCGCAGAGCATCTTTGGAATTATCTGGACGGCGGCAGCTAAGGCCAGGCGTAGGAATCCCGGGATACCTCCGTGCAGGTATCGAGCCCGTGCGCAGAAAAGAGCGTGAGGATGCGTGAGACTCTGTTAAACTAGAAAACGGTAATGCGCATCACAGGTAGACTCGTGTGATGGCAGAAGCATGTAGTTCCGAAGCTGAAGATGTTCCTGGCGTGCTTCTTACCGTCGGTAGATAGGTGTGCAGGTATACGGTAGGTACCAGGTTGCTAGGTGTACGAGTACGGATGGAATACGGATTACATCGTCGGTGGATACGGCGGTGGTTACCAGGGCAGGTGGGCGTGTCGGTGAGTGGGGCAGCCTCAAGCCACAGGGCCTACCTAGAGTGGCCTAGCTCGGACATGGGTCCCTGAGGCACGCGTCGACCACGTTCATCAGCCTTGTGCGTCTGTCTACGGTCCTACGGGGCTCCAAGCCTACAAGAGCATACTACTGTATGCCGCAGACTAAAGCTGTGTAGTGTTGAGACGAGACTGTTGATTAAGAAGGAAGGAAAACTAGAAGCTATGGAGGGAGAGAAGAGGGCTATTTATACACAGAGATGTGGAGACATTAGGAGTCCTCCACCAATCGTAGCAAGTTGGAGTAACTCGCATACAGTTGCCTAAAGCTCGCAAACAGTTGCCTATTCTCGTGCGGGGTTGAGAGGCGCGACCGGATCCACAACCACTCCCCTCCTTCTAGACGATTGTCCTCAATCGTCTGCGTCAATCTGTACAAAAGAGATAACATAGGAAAGTAACCGTGACCGTAACCGTATAGCTAAAACCAAGAGTGTGCGCAGAGACTCAATTGCTCAGACCGTTCAATTCTCTCAACCGTTGTCTGTCGTTCTCGAGCATTGTCTTGCTTGCGTACCAGAGACTGCGAACCGGGTGACCGTCATGACTGAAAGCAGAAAAGAGATTCGAACCGTTGTACTTGTTGTTAAGTGCAATACCGCCAGGGCTGCGAAGGCGATATGTATTGCCGGCGTGACAACTCGCGATACTCCATGGGCCATCATAGTAAGGCTCGGACTTGTTTTTGCGCTGTCGCACTCGGAGGACCCAATCACCAGTGCCATACGTTCGGATCAGACCTTTCTTTTCTTGAAGGTAGGCACGGATCTGATCTTGCGTTGACTTGATGCTGTTGAATTGCTGGCGAGCGAGAGGAGCTTCGTGATTTTGAGCTAAGTTGCGCTCAAATTCAGCTTCCTCCCCCTCTGTCGCATCTCGAACGTAATCGGTGGTTTCCAGAGGTGACTGCGGAGGTTGAGTACCGAACATCAAAAAATAGCTGCTGTATCCGCTAGGCCGTGGCGTTCGATTGTGAATTCGAATCGCTGATTTCAATAGCGCGGCGTAGTTAGGATTCTCTTGTGTGGCAGCTTCGCGAAGGATGATGCGTTTGATGTCCTGATTGGCTTTCTCAACTTTACCGTTTCCTCGTGGGCGAAGGGGTGTGACAGGCTTGACGATAGAACCATTCGACTTATGCCACGCGCGTGCTTCATCGCTGGTGAACGCACCGCCGTTATCGCTAATGAACTCACGGGGGTAGCCGAAGACCTGACCAATCCAATTGATGAGTGGTTTTGTTGCTTCAAAACCAGTGTCGGGAACAGGTGCAGCTTCAACCCATGAGGTGGCGTATTCAACGGCGACGAGGATAGTGAATCCAGCTATCGAAGTGTGGTCGATAGCCCAGCGAGTGAGTGGCGTGGGAGCGGCGACGGGAGTAAGGTCGGGTAGAATCTCAGAGGGTACCTTCATCAGTTGACATTGCGGACACTCAGTGACGACCTGCTGCGAGACGAGTACAGTCTCGGGATGCCAATAGCGTTTCGATATTTCTCTCAACGTGACTCCGACAGTGGCGTGGCCGTGATCCTCATGAAAGGTCTTAGCAGCGTGCACAAGCTCATCATATTCAGGGACGACGAGTAAAGCGGTTGCTTGTGCAGCGAGACCGGTAACATGCAGAGGATCGCCAGGATTGCGAGAGTTGTGTGCAATCTTATAGAGTCGATCATCATGGAGTATGAAGTGTCGTTGAACGAGAGAAATGTCGATGTGGACGGGCAGCGCAGACTTGAATCGTAGATACTCAGATATAGCTTGTAAGTCGAGTCGATTCAGATCCTGTGGGCGCTGCACAAAGGGTTCGGCATCGGCGTCAGCGTCAGCATCATCAACGGGAGTCTCTTCTTCAGCCGGGTGAGCTTCCTCAGGACGGGACAACCAGTCGGCCAAGACATTAGCTTTACCAGCGTGGTTCACGATGTTGATGCTGTAATGTTCAATAGCATCAAGGAATCTGACGATTCGTGCCGGCTGATCCATCTTGGTCTTCAGAGTAGTTAGTGACTGGTGGTCGGTCCGTACAGTAACTTCACCACCCTCGATCCAATGTCTCCAGTGTTGAACAGCTAACATGATGGCGAGCAGTTCGCGTTCTTGGGCTGAATAGCGCGACTGCGTGTCGTTCAACTTTTTTGAGAAATAGGCGACAGGATAGAGAGCGGATTTGCTACCGTGGAAGTGAGGCTGCAAGAGACAAGCACCGACGTGTTGTTGACTTGAGTCAGTGTCTAGAACAGAAGGTAATCTCCAATCAAACGGTTTGACGATAGGCATGGTGGTGATGGCGTCTCGGATCTTTTGCCAGGCATCACGCGCTTCCTGCGACAACACCACTGATTCATTCTTTGCGCCGCCTGTGAGAGCAGTGAGAGGGGCAGCGATCAAAGAGAAGTTAGGAATCAGGTGGCGGAAGTATCCAGCAGCATTGGTGAAAGCTCGAATCTCTGTAACAGTGCTAGGAGCAGGTCGAGCTTGGACTGCTGATACCTTGGCGGGGTCGGCGCGGATTCCGTTAATCGAGACGTGAAATCCAAGAAAGATGCCTTCGGTGACGAACATCTGAGATTTCTTCGCATTGATAACCATACCATAATCGCGGAGGCGGGCGAACAACAATCGACAACGCTGGTCCAGTTCCTCAAGTGTATCTCCCCAAATGGCGATGTCATCCAGCAGACCGGCTAACCATTCGATGAAGGGCTCGGTGATCTCTTCAATGAGTGCTTGAAAAGTAGCGGGCGCATTGCAGAGACCAAAGGGCATGACGAGCCATTCAAAGAGTCCGAACGGTGTGATGAAAGCCGTTTTCTCGATGTCTGCTTCGTTCATGGGGATGTGCCAGAATCCGTCCTTCATGTCCAGGAAAATGTAGTAACGGTGACCGGCGGCCTTCTGAATCTGATCTATTGCGTTAGGTAGAGGATGTGCGTGCCTTTTTGTGCGCTTGTTCAGCTCACGATAGTCACAGCAGATCCGCCATATTGCGCTACCTAACTTTTCAGCTTCGGCACGGGTTGGAATGATGGAAGTGCCAGGAGCTTTCTTTGGAGTCAGAAGAGCCGGTGCCGCCCAAGGACCCTTACCTTTGCGAATGTGTACCTGGTAATGAGCCTTGGTAAATTCTCGAAGGGCGATTTCCTGGGAAGGACTGTAGCGGTGAGGAGGTAACTTGACTGGTGTGGCATCACCTGTGTCGATGTAATGCTTCGTCCTCATTTGAACCGTGGGCTTCCGTTTCAGAGGGTCAAATATCTCAGAGAACTCTCGAACATATTTGGCCAGGCAATCACGAATCCATGGGGTGTCCGGAGTGTCCTTGTGCCATTCGACGCGAGGTGGTGCTTCAGCAGTAGAGACGTAGGCTGTCTCGGATGATGAAGCGGTAATTTCGCGGGCCAGAGGTTGAATGACAGGCTGGCAGGCGAAACCGTCGAAGCGAATGGACTCAGGACGAGAGAGGAAAACACCGGACCATTCGTGGAATTTGGCTTTGCCGAGGGTGAGGTCTCCAGGGAAGGTGCCGTCGGGAACGACTCCTGCTACAACTGACCATTCAATCGTAGGGTTAGACGAGGAGTCGAGGAATCGAGAAATGACGTGACAGTCGTGAGTGATGGGAGGGCCACGACCGCCGACCCCTTGCATGACACCAGGACGGGGCGAAGGGTAAGGCTGGAGACGCTGAGCGAGAGACTGGGAGACGTAGCAGCTGGTACAACCGTAATCCAAGAAGACAGTAAACGGGCGTTGGTCTGCAGAGAGGATAGCCGGGAAGAGGTTGTGACGATCAAAGTATCCGTCACGAACTTGGTGTTTATTCCTTTCTGCAGGTGGTCTAGCACGGCCCGGGTCCATTTCGACCAGATGGACCGGGCCTTCCTAAGCGGTAGCCTCCAGGGAATCAAAAAGTTCGGCCAGTTCCTGGTCGACGATGGCGTCGTCCTCCTCGAAGCGGTCCAGAGCAGAGGGTGAATCAGCGGAATTGCTTCCTTCCCCCTCATTTGGTTCAATGAAGTGAACTTTGCGATTACCGGAGTGGCGAAGAGGAGTCTTACCACGGAAGGCCTTGTAACGTTCCCGGAAGCGGTCAGCGAGTCCATGAGTGAACATCTTTCCCTTGATAGTGACATCCGTGCCGACGGGAGCCTTGGATTCCTTAGGGAAACGTGCAGGCTTGCGGCAGTCCTTGGCCCAATGACCTTTCTTGCCACAGTTGAAGCACACGTTATCCTCAGAACCAACAGCGAATCCATCTTCATCTGGCAATTCGGTAACTCGGCTGACCTCGCGATCATCCATGACGGGGTTGGAGATGACCGGGCGAAGGGCAGCAGGAGTTGTCGACAACGGATTGGCAGGCGCAACAGTTCCAACTCCAGGACGAGTAGGGGTGGCAGCCGAGATGCGGTAATCATAGAACGGTGCCAAGGATCCTTAGAGCGGGACGGTGACTTCAGGTGAGCCATAGATCTTGGGCTCAATAGAAGCTTGGGTCAGTGATTTGGCAATGGAAGTTGCCTCCTCAATGATCTGACCGTTGGCCAAGTCAAAGCAGTTGCGAAGGTGAAGCCAGATAGACGGAGTATAGGCACGAATCTTGTCAATGACGATGTCGCGGGTCTGGCGAGTGTATTGATGATCATAAGGCAGTTGGTAGAATGCCTCACGAAGGCGCCAGAGGAAGTTGACGTAAGATTCACCATGGACGGGAAGAAGACCGACGAAGGTGGTAACCGGAGCGTTCAAACAGTAGTGATCACGCAACACCTAGATGATGGCTTCGAGCATGTCGGCCCAAGTGCTGGAGGGGGTGTTTCAAATGAACTGACGGACCTGGTAGAAGTCGCCGTCAAGCTCACTTGCGACACGGAGGGGCCAGAGCTCATAGGGAACGAGGGCTTGCATCAGGCGGACCTGGATCTCACGGACCTGGGCAAGGACACCGGTACTGGCGTAAATCAACCGGAGGGTAGACGGGAAAACAACCTTGTTTTTGGCCTCGCACTTACCGAACATGGAAGCCTGTGCCTCAAACACTGCCTCAGGGAAAGTCGTTCGGATGCGGCGTTCCTGCTCTGTGACCACATGGGCAGGAACATGACGACGCTGTAGGTTGAGCGACTCATCAGGCAAGCGTTTGTCGTTAGTGATGTTGGCCGGATTGCGCATGTACGAGTGAGGCGGGATAACCGTGCCAGGAGGGCCAGCCAAAGGGTCGAACTCTCGAGCACCATGCGTTCGAGGCTGCATGGGCTGGGGAGGAGAGTACCATCCATGGGCCGGCGGGTCAGTTCGGGCAGGGGGTTCATCCGGTAGGTTGCCAGGTCGAGAGGGCGATCCTCTGCCGGGCACACCTTTTCCCTTGGGGTCGGGAGTGGTGTGCGCATCATAGAAACGCCGGGCCTCGGGGGTTCCTGTAGCCATCTTTATGGCGGTCGCATCATCATCATGCATGACAGCATGAAAGAACTGATCCACGCGATCCAAGACTGAACTGATACGGGTTTCCAACATCGCAACGCGGTCCTCAAGGGACTGCTGCTGCGACGAGGTCTCTCCGTGCTCAGAATGCTCTGAACGGGGCTCGGACATGGTGCAGGTGGAAGAGATGGACAAAAAGGTGGCGTGAGGTTGTCACGGCTTTACGACTGGAGGATGGCACGTCCGTTGACGCGGCTTTGGATTTGAAAGACAAATGGGGTTTGTGTAGTGTAGGGGTATTGCCGTGTGGCTGCAGCAAAAAGTTTTTTGTGCGTCTGTCTACGGTCCTACGGGGCTCCAAGCCTACAAGAGCATACTACTGTATGCCACAGACTAAAGCTGTGTAGTGTTGAGACGAGACTGTTGATTAAGAAGGAAGGAAAACTAGAAGCTATGGAGGGAGAGAAGAGGGCTATTTATACACAGAGATGTGGAGACATTAGGAGTCCTCCACCAATCGTAGCAAGTTGGAGTAACTCACATACAGTTGCCTAAAGCTCGCAAACAGTTGCCTATTCTCGTGCGGGGTTGGGAGGCGCGACCGGATCCACAGCCTCGGTTGTTTGACACGGTGCCTAACCGTATACAGTATAGCCGATTTTATACTAGGGGACCCATCCAGTCTTAACGCCGGCGAACCGGTGGCATCAAATCTCGGTGATCTCAACCTCTCAAACCGTGAAAATGGGCGTTTGGACTGTGAGTGCGATCACTAATTACCACCTGGGTAGAGTACAGAAGCACACGTATGTTAGTTTGAACTCTTCAATCTTGGTGACAGAATCCTCATCAGCATTCTTTTCCTTTTTATACGTACAGTCTTGTCACTAAACTATCTCTTCATTCACCTCGAATGTTGCTTCAAAGAGACCGTCAGTTGGTATATTCGTTATGTACGCCCACGACGAATGGCCTTGGCTACCTACCTTGTGCCTTTGATCAAAATCGACTTACGAATCTGCTGTTCCAAGTCTGAGAAATAATGAGATTCTCACCAGGGTTATGACTGCGTCTTCCACCATTGCGAGGTCAACCACTGCTATTCGAGCTAACCGTTCAGATGCACGAGAATGATTCTTCCCATCAAGGGGACTAGACTACCATCCATGTACGAGTAGTTCTTCGGTCTTTATTTGTATGGAACTCGTATCGACTCGATCGCTGCTACCTATGTTGCCTTTGAATGGCTTGAGCGGGAGGAATCCGGCAAAACTTCATCGTGAGTGACGGCCTAGAGCAATGGATTACTTCACCATCGGCATAATTGGTGCAATGTGATTGTTGAAAGCCATGGCAAATCGGCTCCATGTCATGATCAACAGAGCCGCTGAGCGACCTTTCGAGGTGGATTCTGGCACGATTTCTCATACGGGAGAATTAGTTGCTCATGAAGAAACCTGGATGAGCCATCTCGGATGCGTGGTCACCAATCGCAAAGATACCTAGGTTTGTTGAACCGACAGGGCGTTAGGGGGTATCGCTCTGTCTTTCTCTTCATCCCGTGCTCACTCTCATCATGTGAAAATGGGGTGGCTATCGAAAGGCAATTGAACATGGAGATCTCGAGATCTCTGAGTTGGGCCGGACTCGTGAAATCGGTCATTGCTACTCATCCCGCCAGGAGCAGCAATTTTCATATTGCTGACATGAAGTCCATGTGTGGAGGGCAGGCATCGGGCATTTCGATTGACCACTCTGCGTGAGGACGTTAGATGCTGCCATAGATTGTAAGTGTATTCGCCTTCTCATCCTCACTAAGCTGGCTCAACTTCACTACTTCAACGTTAGTGCAAGCACAGCAAAGTGTTTCGTACATACCGACAACCACATTACACGAGGCAGTGAAACAGTCAACAAACGGTAACATGTTCTGAAATATCCGCTGGGTATATTGTCAGGTAAGTACACACGAGACAATGTCCTTGCCGTTGAGTTGTGCGGGGAAGTTCGTATTATTATTGGCGTTATTCCGTAACTACCTACCTACTCATCCCAGCCACCGGGATCCTCCCCCACACCAACTCTGGGGAAGCCGAGCTACGAGTATCTCCTACCTACACGAGCCACCCCACGTCCTTTGTAAGCCGTTGGAGACGATGAGTTGCCGTTCATCAGTGACCACGGACGACGAATCTTCTCCATCAACAGGCACACGGTTCTTGAACCCATCAATATCAAATCCAACAAAGCAGTTCCATCGGATCAGCCGAGGCATTCTCTAAAACGTGGCTCTTGAACTATCTCTCACTACTCTCTTGAGCCATCAGATCAGAACGTAGACGGCGAAACATCTAACATTCACGCCACCTCACAGGATGAGTGTCGCAATTCGTGCGACGCCGAATGTGAGTCTCACGTTCCCGGCGGCGCCTGAACAAGAATGATTCCCTTCTAACACGAATCTAACAGGCCGCGGCGCGAGCTGCTAGTTTACTCAGAACAGTGCAATTCACGCATCCCCCGAATTGCCCATGCCACTCTAACCCGGGACATCACCATCATCGTAGTGCCCGGCCGCAAATCGAAGCCTTCGCTCATCGAACACATGAGACAGGAAGACGTGGCTTTGCCTCGCCTATGGATTTGTCCCAGCAGAAGGAGTATGCTTTTGAGATGGCGGCGTCTTCGATCCGGTTCGGACCGGGTGCTACGCAAGAAGTCGGCATGGACTTCGCCAACATGGGCTCTAGACGAGTTTGTCTTGTGACTGACTCCACCGTCAGGCAATTGACTGCCGTCAAACAAGCTGAAGAGGCTTTGTCGAGAGAGGGAATTGAATATGAGATCTTCGACAAGGTGCGAGTAGAGCCAAAAGATAGTTCGTGAGTACTCAGTATATCCCATATATCTCTCGGAGACAACGGAACCTCATGCGATGCAGGGTAAAGGAAGCCATAGCATTTGCGAAGAATTACGGCGCAGATGCCTTTCTGGCTGTGGGAGGAGGTTCCGTTATAGATACCGCCAAGTTGATGAACTTGTACACGGAGTACCCGGAAGCGGAGTTCTTAGATTTTGTCAACGCGCCTCTTGGAAAGGGACGGCCAATTGACAAGAAGCTCAAGCCCCTCGTCGCCATTCCCACGACGGCCGGCACGGGTAGTGAGACCACGGGAACGGCTATCTTCGACCTTGTAGCCAAGAAAGCCAAGACTGGTATCGCACATCGAAACCTGAAGCCAACACTTGGTATTTGCGATCCTCTGAATACCAGGACGATGCCCGCTGCTGTCAAGGCCAGCTCTGGCTTGGATGTTCTCTTGCACTCGCTCGAGTCCTGGACGGCAATCCCTTTCAACCAGAGAACCCCTCGACCGACAAATCCGATCTTGAGACCGGCATACCAGGGCGCTAATCCCATCAGCGATATCTTCTCCTTGAATGCATTACGGAGTACTGTTAAGTACCTGCCGCGATCCGTGAGAGATCCGGATGATTTAGAGGCGCAGAGCGAGATGCTTCTCGCTGCTACCCTCGCTGGTGTTGGGTTTGGCAATGCCGGCGTACATCTGTGCCACGGTGAGTAGCACCTGTCCATGCTAGATACCGATTGATGAAAGAGCGTGCACTGATGCTGTGTATTAGGAATGTCGTACCCCATCTCCAGTCAAAACCCGGGCTACAAACACGCCGGCTACGAAGTTCCAACACCCATCATCCCGCACGGTGTCACCGTAGCGGTCACAGCACCCGCCGTCTTCCGATTCACCGCACCCTCAAACCCGGACCGCCACTTGGCAGCTGCCGAGGCCTTCGGGATCGACATCACAAACGTGAAACGCGAGGATGCCGGCGAGGTCTTGGGAGAGGCCATAGCGAAGTTCCTCGCTGATCTCGGTGACCAGCCCAATGGACTCAAGGGTCTCGGGTTCAGCCGGGAACACATTGAGGATCTAGTCGAGGGTACGATTCCCCAAGCGCGAGTGCTCATGCTGGCTCCGAACTTGGCCAGGGATCTTGAGCAGGAAAGGGATCAGTTAAGGAGGTTGTTGGAGGATTCCATGACGCATTATTTTTGATTTAATCATCGTTTACTCAATGGATTATGCTCGTTGTTACTGTTTGACGGTGTTCATGGTGTGAATGTATCGCGGAACTGGTTTATATTGAATAGCTCACGATAAATTCGTTAAACAGCAACTTTTCATTTTCTTGGAGTCCGACTTAAAGCATTCCATGAAACAAGAGTGCAAGGGACATTGCCACGAAAGATAACCCACAAGGACAACATAGTCAAAGGAGAGGACAACGATTTAAGCACTTCAGCAACCCAATTCCCGTGTACTCAATACGAACAAAACCTAACTTCGGACTATCCTCCTATCTCTTATTGCCATCAGCATCTTACTGTTCAACATATCCATGGATATGTCATTGATGGTTGTTCCCCTGACGGTTTCGTCTCCTGCGCTCAGCAGAGCCTTACGCGGAGATCGCCTGTGGCTTTGCAGTGGACCCAGTGGTTCCATCCATATTTGAGCTGCCGGGGCGCAGCGTGCGTCGAGCAGGCAGTCTGCAAGGCGAAGAAAAAACAAATATTAGCACACACACATACGACAGAATACCATCAAGGCAAAGACGCAGAGACACTTACACCCGGAATCTCAAAACGACGATAGATTTCCTCCCACCCGTCAGCATCGAAATGCCCGAGGCTAATGTCCGTCTCTCCATGTTCGACAAACATGTCGATTTGAAAGGCAAGGTCAAGCTGGCGGCCATAACCGCACCTGACGATGAGGCCGTGTTTCTTGTCCCCACCGAAGGGGGATTTATAGGTCTGGTTTTTCACTACCTCGACGGCGTTCTTCTTCTTGAATTTGAGGTTGTCGCTGGCTGAGTTGCACCATATGATGCCAGCGCATTGGTTTTCTACAAGGACATTGCTGCTTGCCGCCATGATTCGGACAAAGCCGAATAAGATGACGAAGAAGGCGAAGCAGCGGGGCCGTGCCATTTTGTTGGTAGTTTGAGGGTGTTTGGGTGAAGAAGCTTGGGATAAGGGGAAGTGAAGGGTTGAACAGGTCTAAGTGAGAACCCTCAACTGGAAAAGATCCCCCTCCCTAGGTACTTATAATAGCCAGCCTGGAAATTTTAACTTTTCATCCGATGCTGGATGCGTTTGCTCCTGCTTGACTGTAGTAAGTCACGGACCGTGACTGACGGATAGGCCTGGTAGCTTCCCCGCTGAGAATCCAACCGGACCGACCGATTTGCACTACGCCGAACCGGCATGGTGCACGAGGCATCAAAGAAAACCTCGAACCTTAAGATATCGGCGAACAGCATGTCTGCGCCTGCATCAACTCTATTGCAAGGGGTGAGTAATACGCGTATCAAGTCCAGGTCCTGCGCGTACTCAATTCGAGGGCGAGTAGTCGTACTCTAGACATCAAGAATGCCTAAAAAAGGGGGCTCGAAGGTTTTAATCCTCCCCGTGCGAACCTCGAAGTCACGACAAGACACCCGTGCCTCGGACACAACATACAAAACGGCGCATAGGTATAGTCATGCTCCTGTAGAAAGAAACTCGTCATTTGGTCTTTTCTTTCAGAATACGTCGTTGGCTGCAAGATCGACTTCGAATCGAAGATTTGCCAAGATTCAGGGTGTTGAGCAAGAGACCGGGGATCAGACCGGTAGTACATATCCTAAGCAGGCCCGTGACACATGAGACCATTAGGTACTTAAGATTCGGACTGTGCAACGTTTCAGCAGCACGTCCGACCCGACGCAATGGTAACAGGGACGTAATCGTGTATGCCTTGGCCAAGGGCAGGGTAAGGTAAATTGCAGCACGTGCTCCCATAACATTATCACGACATGATCACATGTCAATTCCCTGCATGCCGTGTTATCTCTCCAAGGCCGGAACTCACGATGTCGACGAAGTCAATACAAAAGAAGGTTTTCAGAACTTACACTCATTACTTCTTAAACAGACTCAGGTAGTGCTCCGCCGTATCCTTGAGCTGCTCCTCAAAACGAGCGTCTCTATCAAATACGCTTCCGGTGGCATCGGGCCAATGCCACCGTGTGTAGACGACGAGATGCGCCGAGAATGTGTCATGCAAGCCGTACCTAAGTAGCCGATCTCGTCGTCACCTGGTGTTGGATTAGCTTTTGTCTGTGAGGGGGCGGGGCTTTTCAAGAGTTAACTTACTGCGGACTATGTCACGGGAGAACGTCCCTTGAGGATCTCGGCTACTGTGAGGTATTATGGTGACATGTAAGCACCACACATTTCGCAGCAGTGGCATTGGACGCACGTGCTAGCACAGACAGTATCATGTGCCGAATAGGGATTAGATGATTTGCCTGTTTATATAAGGCAACAGTCAAGCTTAATGAGCTGATTTTGGTTTGCATGAATAGGGGTAAGTACTCACGTCAGTAGTTACAGGGTAGGCGACATGGATTATGTGGTCAGCATCCTTTGCAGGTTTGTTGTAGACGCGGTCAAGTCCGGGATAACGATGAGCTCAATTTGACTGAGGAGCTCGTTGGGGAGAGCGCTCTTCATCTATCTGGGCTTCCTCTCTCACAACAGCACGGACTCGGTAAGCGGACTCAAGGACTGCGACGGTCGTCGAAAATCCCAGAAAGGAGCTCACTCTCGTAGTCGACATTCAGGTCTGCTAGGTGAATGTATCGAGTCTAATATTTGACCTTACCAAACCCAACTCTCCCTCCATGATCGGGAGTATATCATCTTAGTGATCAAATGATAACATCGGCCTTGAACAGAAGAGGGGAAGATACTTCAAAACTTTTCAGATCTGACGGCTTGCACTCAACTGTCTTGATACCAGCTATCTTATAAGAATACACCTAAATGAGAGACTGTGATCTTTTCTTTCTTGGAGAAACTAGAACTACCGAGCCAACCCCAGTCCATCTCTTGTCTCCGCAGAGTATGGATTAGAAATGCCGGTATACTCGTCTCCACTCGCATCGGAGAGTTACGGTGATATTATGTGAGAATTGACTGCAACGCTAACTCGAGCACCGGCTCGTAGCCGGTGCCGAATTGGCGTTCATGCCTAGGTACGGTGTCTAGGTAAGCCCTCCGGTGCGGCCTGGCTCGGTCAAATACATCGCCCGGGTTCATTATGCTGTAACCTGTAAGTCAGCTTGCCAAGCACGTTAATCCAGGATCCTTTGCCGGCATGCTAGAAATCGTCTCAGGCGGAACAAGTGAGTAGGTAAACAGTCACTCGGGATAGCCACCTGAACATGTAGTATCAAGTATGTAGTAGATGCCTGTAGGTAGTTAGCGCATGGTAGTTGTAGTACAGCGTCCCACTCAATGCTGCCTGCTACAAAGGCGCTGAGTCCAGGTCGAATCTGCCAAACTGGAGCCGGAGATGTCCTCGGTGAAGCTATGACCAGGGCCTAAAGATGACAACCCAGTCAATCGAACTGCCGAATAACGGCTCACAGGCTAGCGGGAAGAGACCTGATCGGAGAAGCACCAGATCTGGGGAGACAACCCTAGACAGCGGCTCTAAAAGCACCTCAAAACAATACCTAGTGTAGGGTCCCCAGTGCGCCGTGGACTGTATCGGTCTCACCTCTAATATGTGATTCAACTCCATAAAATATGGGAAACCATGTAGGGAGGAACCTTAGGGAACATGGTTTGGACTGCGGAGTTTCATGCCCAGTGTGCAAAACGACGACAATGTAAAATCTGTCGTCTCATGAGGGCATCAGCAGGCCTGCATTGACCGGCCTCGTTATGTACGCTGGAGTTGAACTGAAACAACAACTCGACGCCGGCCTTGAAATGCCGGTCAGTAGGATGTTCCGGACCACTGTCGTCGTACCGGCTCACTACTAGCGGCCTGTTATCCCCGTTCTTTGTTAACACGAGCGAGACATGTCCCAACCTCTGTGTCATGGCCCAGCATAGAGTTGAACAACTGTGGCCATCGAATCGGTCAATTTGGGGATTATGCGACAACGGAAAACTGATGACATCGTAGCGGACGGGAGTCATTGTGGATAGAAAGGCTGTCGTGGTTTGCAGGAAAGTCTAGCAGTTCTTTCTGGGGTAGCTTTTCATAACTTGCCGACATTATGTGCGTTGCTGTCTCTCCCCGTCTGGCCCGATCGACCATATCGGGAACCATCTAGATGTTAACATCAACGTGAAGAGCTATGGGACTTGAGTAGTGTCTCGGCCATTTCAGTTAATCTAGATGACGCGGTACGAGGAACCGGGCTGAAAATTGACAAATGAGAAACTGAATGACACGGATTCGCCCATTTTTTTTTAGTTGATGTTATTGAGAGACAGATCCACCCCATTGACAATCAAGTCGAAGATGTTCATATACGTACAAATAGCACAAGAAGCACTGGTAGGTGCAGCAAAATACTGTGGAGGCGGCGGCTTGGTCGACAGTCACTCCATCCTGCAGGGACGATAGCCACAGAATTTCCACTCTTTAGTGACTGGGTGACGGGAGTTACGGAAAAGGCGAGGAGACTAATTGCGAGGCCGATTGGCTGAATATGACGTTCTACTCGTATGCGAGAATACCGGTTTTGCGTCAATGCGCGCGCCGACGTAGCGCCATGCGGCAGGTGGGAAGGAGGGAGATAGTATGTGAAAATATAGTACAAAGTATACCGAGAATCTGAGTATTCAGAGCCAAGAGCCCAAGCCAAGAGACCAAATGAAGACTGGAGATCTAGGGCGAGTCGGCGACATCACGAATCACGACGGCGGATGGCGGACAGCGGACGGCTGAAGGGATGACAGAGTTATGGCGATGGACTGACTCACGCCGGGATCAGTGCTGTGACGGATGGACTTGTTCCCAACGGTGCTCAGTAATAGCTGGCATAGACGTGCTGGAGGCCATGACGGCTCCTTGACCCATGGAGGTCTGGCAATTCGGGCATCTTGCGGATGAAAAATCTCCTATTACTACCGGGACGGAACGCGGTCGGTCCTTAGTTGGTTGGGCCGGAGGAGGAAGTCAGGAACCTCAGCTTCCTAGCATCGGAACATATCACGGCCCGGCGATCGACAGTCCCAGTTCGTTCGTTCACACCCGCTGATCCGAGCTCCGAGGTCGGGCTAGCAAATTGCGCAACAAGCAATCTGTGTTCCGTAATCTGTAAAAAACATATCCGGATGGCCGGACATACGGAATAGCCCATGATGGATTAAAGTAGTAGTGGCAAAGTTCCGAGGTGCTTCAGCAGATAACACGAGATAAAAATACTCTACTCGAATGTTGGAGCCAATACATAAGCGGTGCGAATATTTCTTCTCATAAGGGCTGTGAAGTGCTCGGGATTCGGTCCAAAGCGGCCCGTGAGACTTGCGCCGACCCGCACTTTTCTTCCGGTACGGAGTACAGATCGGATCTCACGCGTACCCTCACACACACACACTCTCTCTCTCTCTCGCATTTTGCGTAGGTACGGAGAGGTAGTATGCATATTCCGTACAATAACCAGAACAAATAGACCACTCGATTGACTCCAGATCTGAAGAGTCTAGCACTGTCAATCGGCCAAGATCTCTCTCACTCCTTTCTCTCTGGATTCCGGATATTCCGTACGTACGAAGTACCTGATTCTGAGCTGACGCTGCAGGAGTGTTAGTTCTCTGTGTCATTGGGTACGAATAATCATGCGTCGGTCTTTTTCATTGCCCATACCCGTGCCACGCCCCACTTTATTGGATTCGCAGACGCGCCCCCAACTAAAGTTGGTGCTCACCATCGTAATTGCCTAACCGTCCTAACAGCCTGATTCCTCACATTATTCCGACCACCACGAACCCACGCACAATGTCGGCCACAGAAGTCGAAGCACGCCTCCAGGAGGCCATTCTTTTCGTTCAATCGAATCCCGACGCGAAAATAGCGGCAGTGGCCCGATCTTTCGACGTAAAACGCGAAACACTACGAAATCGTTTACATGGTGGAAAACAACGAAAAGGGCGCGAGGGGACGCACAAGAAGTTCAGCGCAGCAGAAGAACGAGCTATTTGCAACTATATTGACCGTCTGGACCGTATAAACTTGTCTGTACGGGCAGCATTCATTACAGATGTGGCAAATGGGATTCTGGCAGCTAAATACCGCACCGAGCACTCCGAGGCTGTCGGACCCTCCCAGGGCCCCCCAACTACTGAAATTCCGACTGTAGGACGGAATTGGACAACACGCTTCATTAAGCGGTACGGTTACGACAAAAGAACGCAGAAACAACTTCAAGCTGAGCGGAACGACGCGGAGAACGTGGAGAATATACGCGTGTACTTTGAGCTGTTACGTGCTGTACTAGAGGACGAGGGAATTGCCGCCGACGATATATGGAATATGGACGAGACCGGGTTCAGAATAGGGGTAGGAAAGGATCAATTGGTGGTGACGAAGCGTCGTCGAGCCCATTACTTTGCTCTGCCTGAAAATCGCGAGTCGGCAACAGCTATTGAGGCTATATCTGCGGCAGGTGAAGTCATTCCGATGTTCTTAATCCTCACAGGCACCGTACACATGGCACAATGGTACGCACAAAGCCTACACCCTGACACAAGGCTTTGCACAGCAGAGAACGGGTATACGAACGATGAGATCACATTACAATGGCTTTACCACTTCAACGAACACTCGAAGAAGCACCAAAAGGGTCGTAAACGCCTCCTTATCCTTGATGGTCACGGATCGCACCACACGTGTGAATTCATTGAGTACTGCGATAACAACAACATCATCCCCTTTGGCCTTCCACCTCATACGACTCACCTACTGCAACCTCTCGACGTCGTTGTTTTTCAACCTTATAAACACTATCATGCTAAGGCTCTGGATTGTTTGGTACGAGATGGCCTTACGAACATCACCAAAGTAGAATTCCTTTCTATTATTGAGGATGTACGTAAACAAGCCTTCAAACGAACCACTATTCAGTCGGCGTTTAAGAAGACAGGCATCTGTCCATTCAATCCCTTGGTTGTACTAAACAACGTCGTTGAGCGTCAGCATGCAAGGACTCCTACACCACCACCTGTTACCTCTTCTGTAGAAAACACACCTACTACACTACGTCAAGTGAACTACGTGGCAGAATGGTTACAGAATGCAGTTAAGGAGAACCCACAAGCTATTTTAAGCGCCAGGGGGGCTCGGCGGTTTGAACAGTTCATTAAAGCTGCTGTCACGCATTCTACTGAGTTGGTACAAGTTAAGAGAGATTTGGGACGTACCAAGCTGGCGGAACAGGTCCAAAGGCAGCGGCGGTCGATGAAAAACTACCAATTGCAGTCTGGCGGCGTGCTAACTGTTGAAGAAGGAAGAAATATGGTCAAAAAGAAGGTAGAGAATGAGGAATTGAAGGCGCGGCGGGTTTTGGAGGCAATTGCGGACCGCCGACGACGTTTGGCTAAGAGGACGTTTGCGGCAGCTGCAAAGGAGGCTAGGAAGCGTCGGAAGGAGGGAAAGCTGGCTCCTGCCGAGATTGTAACAATAGGAGGTGAGCGGAGAGTGCTGCGTCGCTTTTAAAATACCTATATCACGCAGTTCGCCGTCGGCCATTAGGACGGTTAGGCAATTACGATGGTGAGCACCAACTTTAGTTGGGGGCGCGTCTGCGAATCCAATAAAGTGGGGCGTGGCACGGGTACTCGACAGCCCCTGGAAGACTTCCTGAGCGTCGGGTGAGTGCTCCGTATTCCGTGGATCGTGCATGTAGCAGGCGAATTGATGAGAGAAAACCAGATTGTTGGCACATCCTCTCGGAAGGATTGACCGTTAAGCCTTCTCGTTCTATGCTACCCCTTCCATACCCATGGGTCAGAGGTGTGATTGGAGTACGAATCGGAATACATAGGAGAAGGAGGAGAATGAGGAGAACGAGGAGAACGAAGCGGGGAGAAAGACGCTGTTCTCCACGTGAAACAGTCGAGCTGGAGCTGGAGTCCGGGGTATGGGGTAGGTGCCCCCTAGGTAGGTAGGTAATCCATACTCCGTACACAGCGGATTAAAAATGTCGACACACGCATGGGGAGGTACTAAGCAGTGAAGCAAAGCACAGCTCCCATAGCAGAGCGCGTTCCCTGAAAGAACAGCGATAAGGCAACCCCAAAGATCAACGGGTGAAAGTGAAAGTGCACCTCTCACGGAGATTGGAGAGAGAGCAGGCGCGCTATTCCGAGACCGCTCTAGCTCTAGAACGCTTATACAAGAAGGATCTAGTGCAAACGCTAATCTGGCTCAGTGCACTAAACCGCAAGAGGCATAGCGTTGGGGTTGGGAAGGGCCATGTTCCCAAATTGCAACTCTTGACTCGCAAACCTCCTCTCATCCCATTCTGTCGGAAACACACCAGCGTCGGGTCCCCTGCATTGTAATTGGAATACCAACTGATTACTTCGTGCTAAGTGCATCCTTCATCTGAGCGAGGCCTGCGAACATCAGAGCCCAAGCACCTGAAAGCGGCACTTCGGCTTCCCAGGCCGACGACCTGTACGATGTGCATTGCATGGAGTCTGGATGGACTCCATGGAGGCGGCACAGCGAATGGCACGCCTCAATCATGACCGATTCTTACGAAGGCCAAGCCGCGCTTTTGTACGCCTTTGCACGCACTATCGGGACTGCTAGCGCACGGCGGCTAAGGGGTGTCATACCAGCGAATGGTCTAGATGCGTAGTTCCCAACGTCGGATCGAAATTTTATGCTGGATGCCGTTCAGGCGTCGACGGTGCTGGCGGGGCCATTGACTTGCTTTGGAGAGGTGCATATTACTCTCTGTGGACGCTCACGTGTACCTACTCGTACGAGCATTCCGTACCGCAGGTCGTGCCGCAGGTGGGCTAACCATACCTATACCTTCGATCCTACCAACACCCTTTAGTAATAGTCCGCCTTCACTAGGTACCCCTACCTAGTTGTCGGTTTGGGTAATTTCCTTCTCTGGTCGCGGAGGCGAGCGGCCCGTTTCCTCCTTTCGGATTTCTTTGTCTGTACGTGTTGGTATGACTGCATGAGCTTCTCGTGAGGGGACAGTTATTAAAGTCATGTCCTGGCCTCATACTGTCATATCGAGTGCCATCGCCTCTCTCCTGAGAGTATTAACTGGTATTATCGCCATCAGTATCAGTATCAGCTATACATCATACATTGGCCGACAAGATGGCCGACTCTAAGACCACAAACCTTGAGGTCGAGCCCGTTGTCGTCGAGAATGAGGATACCAGCAAGAGCTCCCAACGCGCGAAGACAAAAGAAGTGCACAATGTGGGTGAAACCAGGCCTTTAAGGCCTTTGCGGCATTTGCATTGTTGCTAATCACCACTCGTAGGCGGAGCTGTACGCAGCGATTCAAGCATCCCCGATCAAGACGTGGAGCAAAGAGTCGTTGAACTTATATTGTTCGGCGCCAACCATGCCTCGAGCTCCTATGAAGATCGACTGACTGTCTGACTAGTGGCTATCTTCACGGCTTTTCTTTGCGCCTGTGCAAATGGCTATGATGGTGAGACAGACTCCTGGTGCCCGCCTATGTAGCTTGACAAGGTGCTGATATATTCGTTCAAAGGATCCCTACTCACCGGTGTAATCGCCATGGACCAGTTCCAGGAGGTATTCAAGTGTGGTAAAACTGGGCCAACGGTTTCACTGTTGTTTTCTCTTTATACCGTGTCAGTCCATCCCTCGCAGCAAGGGGTCAGAAAGAAGCCTCCTCGAAAATCGATTGTTGTTGTAATACTGACTTTTTTCATGGTGCAGTGGCTCAATCATTGCTTCGCCCATCGCCGCTATTATTGCAGACAAACTTGGTCGTCGGAAAACTATGTTCTCTGGCGGTATAGTCATCATACTCGGTACTGCGATCATTGCGAGCAGCTCGACGATTCCACAGTTTGTGGTAGGGCGCTTCATCCTCGGTGTTGGCATTTCCATCATGACAGTGAGCGCTCCTGCTTATGCTATTGAAATATCTCCCCCGCACTGGCGTGGGCGTGCTGTCGGTAATTACCCCTTAAACCCTTTGTATGCTAATCAGGCCTAAGCCATTCTGTTAACATAATACTGCTAGGTTTCTACAACTGCGGATGGTTTGGCGGATCTATCCCTGCCGCTATCGTTGTGTTCGGTACGGAGTATATCCAGAGCCACTGGGCATGGAGGGTCCCTCTCATCCTACAAGGCTTTTCTTGTATTGTTGTCATGTTCACGATCTGGTTTATTCCCGAAAGCCCTCGATGGATGATGTCGCAAGGAAGAACCGACGAGGCCCTCGAGTTTCTCATCAAGTACCACGGAAATGGCGACCCCAACTCCCGCCTGGTGAAGTTGGAGATCGAAGAGATGAAGGAGGGTATTCGATTGGATGGCATCGATAAACGACCTTTGGACTGTGAGTGATGCCGTGCATATTTACTTGCTATATCGATACTAACAAGTCTCGGCGTTTTAGACAGCCCCTTCCTACTGACACACAGCGGGCGTTGGCGATTTGCCCAGGTTCTCATGATTTCTATCTTCGGCCAATTCTCCGGTAATGGTCTCGGTTACTTTAACACCACGATTTTCGAACAGATCGGTGTCAATACCGTCCCACAACAGCTCGGTTACAACGTTCTCAATTCCGTTCTATCCGCGATTGGTGCCCTTACAGCTGTCTCAATGACAGACAAGATGCCGCGGCGTCCAGTACTGGTTTATGGAACTCTTGGTAGGTCATCTGATCTCGCTGTAACTGATATGTGCTAACCGACTTCACAGCCTGTGCCGTTGCTCTTGCGCTTAACTCGGGTCTGTCTGCCAAGTTAGACTCCGAGGGAGACCACATTCAGGGTTCATATGCGAAGGGTGCCCTGGCATCTTACTTCTTGTTCAATTTCGTCTTTTCGTTTACGTACACTCCGCTTCAGGGTGTCATTCCAAGCGAATCACTGGAGACAACTACACGAGCTAAGGGGCTGGCAGCTTCGGCGGCTATCGTCAACGTTTTCGGATTCATCAACCAGTTTGCTGGACCCATCGCCCTTCAAAACATTGGCTACAAGTACATCTACGTTTTTGTCGGTTGGGATGTAGTCGAGGCTCTCTTTTGGTACTTATTTGGGTGAGTCTGCTCCCGAAAGCCACTTGTCTTTCCGACTGTACCGATTCTAACTCCCATGTTTCTAGTGTGGAATCCCAAGGTCGCACACTCGAGCAACTCGAATGGGTCTACAACCAACCGCACCCTGTTAAAGCTTCGCAGAAGATCGATAAGGTCATCGTCCGAGCCGATGGGCAGGTTTCCGAAAAAGTTGCCGATGCTTCTGTATGAAGTCAAGAGAGAGGCTGGATCATTTAACATACTCCCTATCAAGACTACTGAATGCATCCTTGTATATATAACAACCTCTGAGCACAAGGTCTTGAAATGAACCTGTTGTCCAATCCGTATCTTCCTGCACGCACTTCAAGCAAGCGGCTGATCTCTTACCTCAGAGCACAATCTAAAGCTGACGCTTCTCAAGGAAATTGCATTGTGGAAATACCCAAGGAGTCAAGGGTGAAAGCTTGCGGCAGATGTTCGTCGAGTACATGGGACTGCACAAAGGGGACATAGCAGGACAAACCAGTGAGATTAGAAGCGATGGCGACGAACCTGTGATGGACCCCATGGTCAGCTACCCAAGCATCTGCTGAGCCCAGTCATCCGCCCCATTGTAACGCCATGCAATGAAATAATCGTACTCCTTGCAAGCCAATCTATCGAATACCAAACACGGCGGCCATAGCGAGGGTTAATGAAGCTGAAGGGAGATTAATCCCACCTGCCAGGCTTCCGGCTTCTCCAAGTCCAAATCGAGGTCTTTTGTTTTTCGATTCACACATCACATCATATGATCGTTGCTATATGCGCATGGGTTTCCCTCGACTTAGGCCACTGTCACGTCACATTCAGGTGCGGCCCGCCCCGCCCTCGCCCTTTTCTTTTCGATTCCAGATCCATGTTTAGGTATACACAATGATCGACCCTCCGTTCATCCCATCCAACCAAGGTCAGTATGATGTAAAACATTGCATCTAAACCGTTGCTTCAACACAAGAACCGAGGTCTAGACTCCCCGAGACGTATACAGCTTCGGTCTACTGCATGAGATCTTCATCGCTCGCAATATGGCACGCTATTCAGCTCGTCTCCGGCCAACACGGCCAGAGGTTGACAAATTGTTGTCTCTAGGCTCCCTCCGAATGGCGCTTCTCCGTCGCCCGGATTAGGAAATCTCGGTAAACAAACTCACCTGCCCTTCGGATCAAGGCAATTCTTCAGCTGGGACTTCCGTTTCCCGTTTTGATCGTCTCGGTCAAGATTGACCTAGGAACCGTATTTGTCTGCGGGTTCAGGCAGCCCGGTGTTCGCTGAAAAGGGCAAGGAAGCGACCGAAGGCTTTCGGCTCGGTTGGGACGCCACTTGGGGCGAGGGGAGGGGAGGTATAATAGAGGTGGCATTATAGGGGCAAGTAAGTACTACATTCGTCCGTCCTTCCGCCCGTCCGTCCGATGCGAGTGTAGATGCTCGCAACCGTGACCTGATTTGAGCGTCACGGCCGTTCTGCAGATTGGTGGCACCTGCAGGCCTCCGGGACGCCACATCAGATCGTCCGTCCCTCTCCTTTTCCTTGTCCTCTTCTCCCCTCTCCCGCGGAGTTCGCGATCTGGATCGTCGTCCCTACATGCGCAAGCGATATTGTAGGGAGATATGCTCCTTAATTGACTCGGGAAATCAAATTGGGTGTTTTAACGAAGCCACCGATGTCGTACCCCAACGTCCTGTGTTCGGCTGTCGTGCTCATTCTACGAAAGGGATCATACCACATTTGCGCATACCATACTCCCGATTTCCGATTTGTTCACTCTTTGTACAAAGTACCTTTCATGCTCATGTAGCTCGAAACGCATTCTCAAGACTCAGTTCCGAAAGAACCCCTTACTCCAGACATACTGTCACAAACCATCGAGGGTCACGCCAGCCATACACCATCTTGATGGATATCAGCGCTCTTTAAACTACGTCTGGTTGTTGGCAACATCCGCGGACAACCGATTTACACACCACTTTTATGCCTTCAACGGATGCTCCCATATCCGTGGGAAGAGCAGACGAGGGGACTAACGCAGTGTCTGAGAGAGTCTCATCGAACCTTACGAGTTGCGCATTAACTAATACCATCTTATTTACAAGTCAAACCATTGGCCGCTTCTCAGTCCTGTTGTCCTACAGATCAAACCGATGCGAGGACAACCTCTAGATACCGACAGTCAGGTAAAGGTGAAGATCTCACAACGCCTTAGCTCAGACGGGGTTGAGGAACAAGATGAAGTGCCGTCTGAGAACTATCCACGCAATCGCGGCTCTTCTCGGTAATGCACCAGGCCCCTTTCCTCGAGGATTACAAATAATTAGCAAACAGATATGAAAGGTCAGTCAGAGATCTGATTCGACCGCTTTGGCCGAGTTTCATGTAGATCTGCCCCATGTTGGGGTCGTAGAGCTGGTAGTCATAGTAGTACGACATGGCAGCCTACATGGCGGCTCTTTTGGATTGTCAGACTTCAGTCATGGACTCTGAGTTCGTACTGCAACTAGTCCATATCGACTTCTCACTAGGACAGTATACGTGCTTTGCTTGCTACAGCCTGCCTGCCGTTGTCGTGTGTAGGTAGTCTCCAAAGGCCGTCGTCGTCAATCTCACCGCAGCGTCTCATCTCACAGTAGGTCATCAGTCAGCAACATTTGTCGGTCAAGTGACCTGATTGCCGTTATCCACGACACCATAGTTTACGATGTTGTGTAAGGACCCTGTGGTATATCCGGCAGTTGGTAAACCCGTGATGTCGAGAACTATAAGCTACTCTGTTCCGATGAAACACGCCCCATGAAGGACATTGGTCTTGGTTTGTACATGCCTGCTGATGCTGACGACTGATAATGAACATATCCTCACTGGTCCTCTACGTTACATTCTCACCCGGCGACGCGGCGAGCACTATCGTCTCCGCCGTCAGCGGCGATGATAGTCTGTAAAGGTGGAGGTCATCATTTCTGGCTATTCCCGTTCGTAAACAGACCATTCAGAAGAAGGCAGCATGTTCCGTGTTCACGTTGGATCACAAAACACAGTTGTGATATAGAATACTGGTCATCGTTCTGGATCTTGGTTTCGTATGCAGCACACACTCCCGTAAGGAGTCATGATTGTCACCCCGCCCATCCGCAGAATAGCACCCGCCAAGTTTTCTAACTCAGCTGACGGCTCTATATGTCAGGAGGGGTGTTGACAGTGACTACCGCTCTTGAGGGTGTTATCCCGCGTTTCCGCCCAGGATTTAAATAACTTCACTGACCTTAGTGGCATCATGTGCCGAGGAAAAAGACCAATGAGGGTATGATCCCATGTAAGGAAGTTCGTGTCACGAAGTACATTTGTTGTGTGTTGTATGTATGCTGCTTTCTCCCTTGCGTCGAGGAGAATGTCAGGGTAGCATCGTTGCATTTCGGCTCTTCTTACTTCCTTTTTTTCCTGTTTGTTGGTCTTGCCCGTCGGGCCGTCCCCCCTTTTTCCCTCACTGTAAATTAACGGATTTCTGTAACGACTAGAAGAGAGAATACGAAGTTTTTCGTTTCCCTACCCGCAGATGATGTGACGATGAGTTGGTAGGTAAATTATACGTCTTCATATTCCAGGGAGGATTTGGAGTCTCCCAATGTTGGTTTCGTTACCAGTCATGTTTTCCCTTGCTCATCGAACCCCATGGAAACAAAACAAGGCAACCGAACATGGTAATTAGGGAATATAATTCATCCCGGGCAGAAAATATTCTCTCTTTTCCTCATTCCCAAGTGATAGAATGGAATGAAATGTGGTATTGTGAAAAGGGCATGTACGTACTCGTACTTTGTCCCATGAAAATCCCAACGCGCGAAACAAACAAATGTACATCAATATGCGGCTGTTGGCCCCCATGTCAAAGCAGGGGTGTCGCGTGCCGTCCCCCTGCTGCAGTCCGTGGGCAGGGTTGTTTGCTTTCTCGAGCTAGGACCCAAGGTTACATCCCCCCTCTCTTCTCAGTCTTAATAACTCCGTGATATTATAAGGAAGGTATAAGGGCCCTTTTTCGACATATGATTGATAATGATGACTGATGGGGGAGGGGGGCTATAGCCAAACGTCAAAAGAAGAGAACATGCTGTCAACATCTTGCGAGCTGTGATTACCCGATTGCTTGGGCGCTTAGATGGTTAGCTCTCTTCTCCTACGTAGTTGGCTCGAGAACACTGTTTTTTCTATCTCCGGCTTATGGGTGTCAGAGTTGCGTTATTGGTAAGGAAGAATGAATGGTCCAGTGAGATGGATAGAAAGAGGACGGGGTGGGTGTGATGCCGACATGAACGTCGCATTGTGCAAGTTGACTTGAGGCAACAGTCCGCGCACAAGGCGTTGTCAATGCTCCTCGGGCTCACAATTGCGATATGCATATCTGGGATAATGAATAGGGCAGTTGTTGCCTTGGGATGAGAGAGAATCAGTACAGGTAAATAACAAGTCTGAATGACGCAAACCGAACACGGATCCGTACATGCGCTTCGCAATCCTGGAAATTTCGAGGTCTATAGCGAGTTGAAACTGGCCTATAACAAGGTCATTTGTTTCAGAGATTCCGGAGACGCTGATAGCGGGCTCCTCATTAATAGCCGGGATGGTTTCTGGGCTCGAGTCGAGTCTTCAGCAGTTTTGAAAACTGGAGAAGGGGGCTAAACCTATAGGGGCAGTAAGATGGAATGTACTCCGTAAGTGCTTAGCATGATTGGGATGCGTGCCGTAGATGGCTTGCACTACGCATCGATTCGGTATAGGGCTGATGCCCCAACTTGCTACTTTCGTACTAGGCCGTTGTAATAACATGGGCTCTTCAGATGGATGCTTTCCCCCACGGAAATACCTAGGTAGGGCCATTTATTGGCCCGCTGGGCGCCGCACTTAATAGTGGACGCCCAAGGAAACCAAACGGGCAGCCATGTAAATAGGAGACGGGCGAGATGGGATGACAGGAGATGATCAATCCTCAATCCGGCCACGCAGAAACAAGGGTATGACGTCGGAAACCCTTGTTTTCTTTCCCTTCAGTGTCTTCAGGCGGATTTTGCTGGACACTAAACAAAAGGCCAGGTAAGACACTAAATCTCGTTCCACCTGAGATATCTATACTGACGACGACGATATATGTTTACCTGCTACCCTTGAGTCAATTATCAGGCGAATTAACTTATGGGCCATTACCGCCAGAGTGGTTGTTGGGATTCTGTGTTCCGTAATCCGTACAACGTACTTTGTAACTGGACCGAGGTCCATCGTATCAAATGCAACGAGAGAGGTTTCGTACATGTTGAAGCCCCTATAATCGGTCGAGATATAGCGTCCGTTGTCTATTCCGTAAATCACCTAGACAGATCGGTTCTTCGCGGGTACAGAAGGTCCAGGTCCGGTCTCGGAACCGTTGGAGCGAAACCTGGGGCTTGAATGAGCTCCAAGCTTCTCCCGGCCAACGCGAATGCTTCGAATTACACAAGTGACGCGAATAAGGTAGGCTATTGTCACCGTCTTTGTGATACCTGTCTCATATGAGGTCAGGATGGCCATGTTTCACCTTCGCCTCAACAAGTAAAGTATGTAGGTTGAAGCTCGACCCTTGCTGCTGCACCGACTTTGGCGAGACACTCTCTCATGTTCATGACGTGGTATTACCCGCTGTCGACCATTGTACGGGTGGCGAAGATGGAAATAGCCTAGGGCCACATTCGATTCTAGAATTGTGATCATGGTGTTACGGACATGGGATGAGCAAGGAATCGACAAGGGATGGTACAGATGGCAGGATTGCCAACACCTCCATTCATTCTGCCGAACCAGATGATTAGCGTAATCATCCCTACCACAGACCAGAACGATCGCCGTAGCCGTAATTCGTAATTCGATCATCGCCAGTGTGCGCAATGCGCTTAGCACACGATGTCGCATGTATTATTATCGCGACAATAACATCTACTAGTGTCGAACCACCAAGTCTCAGGATAATGAATAGACAGAAAGATGAGCTGAGAGCAGGCGGAAATGACATGTCTTCAGCCAACAATCTTGGATAGGCCCGATTTGTCGGCGAGTTCGCATTCGTGCAAGGCGTAGCGATCATGATCAATCATCCTGGAGAAAGGCATGATTTAGCAGCAATTATTCCGACCGTTTTGCTTTGACAGCCTCGTTGAATCGTTATCGCTGCTCAGTGCACTCTGTCAAGTCAACCCCGAACGGAGAAGACGACATGTCTTGACTCATATCCGACAACCAAGGTCGACCGCTGCCATTGGCCATGGTCCGCCAGCCGCGACGATGTTCTGTTGAGGCGACGAGCCACACGACCCAAGCGGGCATAAAGTTTGGATGGCTGCAAGCGTTGTCACCGCCCCAACCGATGTTTCGAGGGTGATGGCCCTGGTAGTGTCTCTGCCCAATTCGGGTGCGAGTCGCAGTTAATAATTAATAATTGCGGGTCGCTGCTTATGGAACTGGGTCGTCGTCGTGCCATATTCGACTCAGAGGCTGAGACCGTGTACCAGATACACTTGGCACGAGAGTCATGAGATAGACAAGAGATAGGCAGGCATTAGATGCCATTGGATGTACGGGGTACGAGTAGGTACTGCGTTTTTCCAGACTGCAACTCGGATCACAGCATGTTGGTACCTACTTGATAATAATAGCAAGTTGGTTCGAGCTGGTCCTGGTCCTCGTCGAGCTAGTCCTCGTCGAGCTGATTGAGCTGGTACCGTGCGATAGGAGTAAGGATACTCGTACGTACCTAGAAGGCCTCAACGCGTCAAATCCCACGTGGAATCCTGAGGCGCACGCCACACTATACGCATCTGCAGTCTTCTTCAGCATGGTTCTCTCCAACTGAGACGCACACTACCTATTATGTGCATCGGCTATCCACAGCAACGCACAGCGTGGGTAGTTTCATATTGGCTTGACTTGACTTGATTCGACTTCGACTCCAACAACATCCCATCCTGCGGTCCGCTAGCGAGACGGTGCAGATGAGGGAGATCGAAAGGGGCGTCGTCGTCCTCCACCGCACTATGAGGACCACCGGGACTATCAGACTATGAGAGTCGTTCGCTGCTGGCTAGTCCCCTAGAGACTCTGCTCGACGGCCTACCTTACTCCATCGAGCCGACTTAAAATAAGCCATCCCGTAATCCGTCCAGACAAGCCACACCAGACACAGACATTTGCAGTTACCGGTAAGATATGCAAGGCAGGTACTGCCGTAGGGGTGCATGACTGCGAGGAGGGGCGGGTTAATGTTTGGTGTGATGGATCTTGGCTCGCCCTATTTACACCGCATCGTTAATCATTTGGCTGTCCAATGCGCGACGAGCGGACGTCGATTGTCAGCATTCCGGCCAAGCCATGTAACCAGCCATGTACGGAGTAGCTCTGCGACTGCTTTGGTGCGTCAAAAGTATTTGTGCTAGTACGGGGCTCTCTCTCGCTCGTCATGGCGGTATGGAGATAAGGCTAGACAGTTTGACAGGACTGATATGTCGGTTTGCAACGTCTGGAGGAATATGTGAGTGATACCGAGACGGATTACCTGTGCACGAAGCACGTGTGTCAGTCTATGCTGGCCCTAGCTTTAGCCCTCTGCCTTTTTCGCTCCCAACGACCCAACGACCCAACGACCGATATGAATTGAATTATGCTTTCCTCTAATAAGTGCACTAGCCTGCTTAGTTGGATAATGGGTGCTAAATACATGTAACGTTTGGATGGCGTCGGCTCACTGGAACTCGCCTACGAGACCTAACCATCTGGACAATATCTCAGGTGGGTTCAAGCCAGAGTTATGGGGGTAGCAAGCCTGTAGTGCAGCGTCGAAGGTACACTACACACGCTGTAATTAGCCTCTAAATCACCTACAAGTATCCCGTATCTCGTACCACGTTACTGCTTGTTAGTACCACCTGCCTCCCTACACATGTCCATAGTGCGTTGTTAGTGTAGCTACTGCGACCTGCCTAATGTACGGAGCATGATCCGTACTGGAGTCGTCACGGATTTACTGCGTCGAGATCGTGCAGGTGAAAGAAAGAGACAAGATAATACTACCTAGTTGGTAGGAAAGAGTGCAGAGTCTCGGGCCATGTTCTAAGGACTTCTATAGCGGCAAAAGTAGGACGTCGTGCTATCGCACTAACTGCATATGTACGGGTAGCCTGTACATCTCCTAAGTGAATCGGCATCTGGTACGCTAAGTTACCTGTATTAGATAGATCAGAGGCTAGGACGGGTTAGTGCTAGCCCAGTGTACCCACCCTAAAATGACGAACCCAAAATCTGTACCAATCCACCCTTCGCTATGGCCCCGCCAGGGGTCTCTCCTCCGTCGCGGTATCAGCGTCATGGAAAGCATACCGACTCAGAGGAGCTCTGGTCTTTCCCTCTCGAGCCTGGAGCTCTGGGGTCTGGAGTCTGTCCAGGCCGCTTTGCGGTTAGTGCTCTTCGTACTTTGTACCTCGAGTCTGCTAAGAGACTGGGTCTTTCAGTACGTACCTCGCTCTTATACACACAAGCAGGCCTTCCACTGCCAATATGGCGATGGGCCTCAGAGACACCACGCCCGTCCCATGTCGACCGCAGATCATTGTGGGCTGTCGACATGCCTTCACTGCTACCTCCCCTCGTGGGATGCTCGTGATAATGGATCTATGCTGCCACTGCTAATCTCTATACCAGCTCTCTTGCATCGTAGCCGTTCGGTATCACCAACAATGGATGCGGTCCGAGTGAGGATCCCGCCCACCCTCTCACGGACGCGCCAGCCGCGCGCATCACAACGGCGCTCCGGCGTTGTAATGAGACCACGCTAGCGGACGTCTCATACGAACTATTTCCAATAACTACATCGTAGGTACTCAGACCCCTGTGTACCTCTGCTGGCCTGCCTGGCCCCATCTCCACCGGATCGTGTACTATCTCTGTGATGGCGCGTTCCCGGCACAGGGATTCCCACCGTCTTGGCTAGCGGAGGGATTTGGAGCGAGCGACATTGGAGAACCATAAGCAAAAGAAAATCTGGCCTCGATGGACCCGTGAGAGTGTCACATGTGAGGCTAGCCTGCTGCTCCAGCGTGGCACAACTTAGGTGAGCTTTCTAACGGCATCGACGAGGGGTCGAGAGGTCGACTGCCCAGATTCATGATGCACGAGGCAGGGAAACCCTTCTAATGGGGCATTCATTTCCGGGAGTAGGCAATGGGTAATAGTCTAGGCTGACCAATGCAGTCATACTTACGTTGGTCGTAGTATTACTTGGTGACTACCTTGACTACCTACCTACATTGACTACCATGTGAGGCCGTGGGGTTGTCTTCATTTCAATCCTTATATAACGGCTCCCATCCTGCCCGATACCTCCGTGACGTCTGGGGATACTAAGAAACACTGCATTCCAGTCCAGTGAACAGTCATTTAGATATCTATCTATTCGACACCAATTCTATATATTCGTCTCTCCGTCTTCACATCCTCTCACTTCCACTCCTCTTCTCATCAACATTCAACACTCAAACCAAAACACTCACACTGACACTTCATATCACCATGGCTCCCGAAGTTGACCGGCTCTGGAGCTCAACCCATGAGCCCCATTTTGAGGCTGAAAATGAACGGAACCGCCTCATCCAGCGGGTTTTGAAACAGAAGCTTGTTGTGCCAGACCTCCTATCACTGATGCCGGCATGGGCCAGTGATCTTCAACCTGATATCGACGAGATCAATGAGGAGATCGATGCATGGCTTCCCAGGTACGTGATCCATACCAACACGGCCGTCTCTCAGAAGCAGTACTGACGGTTTAAACAGCATCAACGTAGATGAGAAGAAGAAGGCCAAACACAGAGCGCGCGGCAACTACACGCTATTGACGGCTGTGTACTACCCCCACTGCAAGAAGAACAAGATGCTTGTTCTCACACAATTCCTATACTGGGTATGTAAAACTGCCAACTTTTTTCACTAAGAACATGTTCTAACTTGGGACCAGATATTCTTCTTCGATGATGGTAAAGAATTCGACATTCACATACCGGCCCTGAGATGATAGCTAACTCTTTACCAGAGATTGACACCGGCGGTGAACTCACTCAAGACAAGGAGGGAACCCTTGCATGCTGTGAGGAGGCGAACCAATGCATCGAAGACTGTCTGGGACCGAACCCCAACTACACACCACCGAAAGGTGCACGGGGAACAGTAGACATGCTCTACCCTATCTTGAGGGATCTTCGCGCTGGTATGGGCCCATCGTCAGTTGAACGTCTACGCAAGGAACTCCACGATTATGTCAATGGCGTTGGCCGACAGCAGGGTGTGAGACAGGCTGACCGCCTGCCGAACCCTTGGTATCACTTCAAGATCCGGTCAGACGACGTTGGTGTCATTCCCAGCATCACACAAAACGAGTATGCGATGGAGTTCGAACTTCCAGAATGGGTTCGACGTCACGAAGCCATGGAATTCATCGTGCAGCAGTGCACAAAACTCACCATCCTGCTGAACGAGGTGCTATCCCTGCAGAAGGAATTTGTAAGTTTCTTTTTGCGCCTACATTGAGACCCCCAATCGAGTCTGGATCAGGGCTGAATGCAGCTTCTAATTCAAATAAGTATGACAAACTAACGATCATTACAGCAAGTTTCACAACTCGAGAACCTTGTCTTGCTCTTCATTAACACGTACAACATGCCTTTGCATAGTGCTGTGGAGATGATTCGGGATCTCATCCGGGAGCACTACGACGTCTGCGTCGCAGCGGAGAAGAGATTACCGTGGAGTAAGACCGATGAGAAGCTCAATGCAGATATTCGGGAATATGTCCGGGGCGCTCAGCGTCTGGCCACCGGCACTGCTTACTGGAGGTTGGTTCTACATCGAGACACCATTCTGATCTAGAGAGACAGGCTAACA
The DNA here is from genome assembly GCA_028637755.1 of Xylariaceae sp. X170. Classification (NCBI taxonomy): domain Eukaryota; kingdom Fungi; phylum Ascomycota; class Sordariomycetes; order Xylariales; family Xylariaceae; species Xylariaceae sp. X170. Next base: position 60,934 of record JAJFDJ010000137.1, read on the forward strand.
GAGTCACACTACAGCTACTACTGCGAACGGTACTTCAAGAGCACACAGGTGTCTGAAAAAAGAGACCTGATGATCGACCTATCGTATGCCGATCAATAGGTCTGAACGAATGAGACATGAGTTTGGGAAACGGTCTATATTTGATTTTCTATTATTTTTTTGTGAGGGGTAGGGACGGCTGGGCCCTGGTTGCGCATGATGAATGAAGTATGTATCTACTTGACTATTCACGGGTTTGCTTTCAACGCTGCGGGGCCTAGGGAAGGGGGGCCGGGAGTGAGATACAGACTTATCAGGATAGCCATCACTGGCTAGGAGTTTGTTGTTTCGATGAGAAACACCGCGCAGCATAATCCGGGAATGTACATTTCGCTCCCTTTAGAGACCATCTAGCATAGATTTGTCTTTTTAGTCCAGAAATCAAATTCGTGAAAGAGTCCCATTGGTCCTCGCATGCTACTAGTACCGGCAGGCCGTCATCTGTAGCACACTGTTTATACCGGAAGGAGAGCGGGCCTGCCATCAGAGTAGTACGTAGATTCTGCAGCACCACCCTACAGGATTAAGCTATGCGAGTGACTATGCAGCCTTCCAAACGATTGTTACCTCGTGAAGAAGAAGGATAAGCGGCACTTCGCGATACCACCTTGCCATGCACCGGCACCACTATGCCATGCGAGAAATATGTAGACACCGTCTCTTTCGTTCACAGGGCGCCATGCCAGATAAGGCGTTGAGGCTACATGACACACGTCGTGAATGATACCCCGGGTGATACTGATATGGAATAGGGGGGACACCGTGACACGACGTCGTGCGATGAGTAATCCTGTGTTAGTACATAGATGGCGATAGAGAAATATTCCGAGGTATGTAGATACCGCATAATCAATAGATATAGTAATCCGTAATCCGTACATTGTCCGGCAGGTACCGATAGGTATCGACTTCAGAGCAGGACGAAGGAAGGAAGGAATGGCTTGGTATCCAGATTTCCAGATTCCAGAACGCAACCGCAAAAATGGGAAGTGGATCCGCGCACCCTGGGGACGACGCCGGTCCCGGACGGGGTGGACCCCGCAGCTAAAATCGGGCGCATGATGATTGCCTGGGTGCCTGGCCCACGATGGAAGGAAGGAATGGATATCATCCGTATTCCGTGCCTGCCTCACCCAACCTGCCTACCTAAAACAGTGGATTAGGTACCAGTTCCGTCGGTAACCACCGCTAACCTTAGTTTCCTTCGATACGAAGGAAGGAAGGAGAGGGGAAAAATTATTATCGTCACCGCCCTGCGAATGCCCACGTGAGAGTTTCTTCCTCCTGCAACAACACTAGAAAAAAAGAGCACCCATGATAAGCCGCTACGCTAGGAATGTTGACGCACCTGGGGAACCCCAGAGAGGTCAGGAATCCACGTGCGAATTGACTTACATACATAAATCACTAACAGCGGCGCATAGGTAGCGTAAGTACCGGGTACCTTGGGGTAGCGCAAGTACCGATACACACATGGTGTTCCCCTCGGCCCAGGCCCTCGTCGGGGCTCATGGCTAATTATCCCGGCGAATGATCTACGGTGGGGAAGACGTGCCATGGGTTGCCAGGGTGCCATGCTATGGCCAGACAGACAGAGACTACGATTGAGACCATGGTCGTGGGCCTAATGCAGGTAAGCAGCCTGCACGCCTGCCTGCACGCCTGCACACACGTCTACCTGCACGCATCCACGTCCGAGCCCCTTTGTCGCGAGACATGGATGAGCCATGATGGGTTTCGAGTCTCGATACCCATCCTTTCTCACGGGCGGATTTAAACCACGGGCTCGGGTTTCAAATGCTCACCGGACCCCCGGATTGGATTCCCTGCAGAGACGTCCAGTCCAATTCGTCGTCGGCGTCACTCCCAGGGCACACTCGGTGTGCGCTCGATTGAGATGCTACCTTATCATTCCGCACAGCGATAGATTTTTGTCAGGAGTACGGAATATTGACCGCTTTCTTAGATAGCCCAGAAGTTTATCTCTCCGGGTATTTCGGCACCGTTTCCCTGACTACCTAGATGAAGCGATTGCAGTGAGGAGGCAAAGAGAAAAAAACACCTCATCGAGATACGGATTACTATTCAGTACGGACTACCAACAGACTACAGATACCAAATGTTGAAGCTATAATGTAATTGCGCGCCCGTTGTAAGCATCGCGTCTTTGCGGCTTTTATGCAGACCCCGAAGAACGGATCTGTGTTTCCGATAAACCACCCAGCATTCGACGAGATCGCATGACGACGTTGTGAATTACTTAGCTTATGATAGGTGAGTCTTTTTAAAGAACATGCCATGGGGGTTTCATCGTTCGTTACTAAAAATTTGATGTTTAGGTACTGGTTACATCTGCAACGCTGTCGCTTAAAAAAAACACTCCATTCTTGTATCATGTCGTTTAATGTCATAAGTGAACCGTCCATGATTGACCCTTGCACGCCAACGCCACATTTAGCCCATGACCTTTCCTACTACATTTCCTTAGGGGTGAGAACACCGCATGTTAAAACCTCCTCTGTTGGGTATCCCATCTTTGTTGGGACCATCTCACGGGTCTGGTCGAAGTGTACACTTCCGTATCGCAGGTACGCCGCAAACGTGCCCTCGGCATGGTCCTTGTCCTGGTGCTCCTCCGTGTCCCACAGATCTGCCAAGAATGAGTCTAGGGCTCCTGCGGGTCCGTGGGACAATTTCATTGTGGAGGTGTTCGCAAGAGCATCGACGACGAATGCCTCAGCGGCTTCCCACTTCTCGTCTTTAACTACACCCTCACCGGAGCGCTTGGCTGTGAGAAGCTCGAACTGACGAGTACCAGACCAGCGGGTCTGCTGCTGGAAGTAGTATGTCTCCTGAAGCGCCGGGAACAGCAGCATCTTGTTGGAGTAGTAGTCAGGTCCATTGAATCCATCTGATGGGTCGATTAGCTTGCGCAGACGCTCGAAGCACATGAAGGCGGCGAGGTAGTCACTGAACCCCTCCATCATCATGTTGAGATCGGGGCAGTTAAGCTTGTCCACAGGCGGACACAGGAGGGGAAGGTGTCGCAAGAGAGGGTGCTTGTGGAATCCCTGGGCGTTGGTCTTGCCACCTTCCCAGAGCGCCACATAAATGTCGTGCCATCTCTTGATGAAAGGATTGCCTCGTTTGGTGGCAATAAAGCCGTTGAGCATGCAGTCGACACCCGGGCGGATCTCGATTACGAATCCGGCCATCTCGTATGGAGTGGATGGGTCCTCGATCTGCTTCCAGCAGATGTCATCAAGGTGACGGAAGAGGAATGTGCCTGCGTCAATCCAGACACCGCCGTATTTCCATAGTAGCGGCAAACGGATGAGGTCACCCGAGTGCGGGCCGACGCTCGGGCCGTCCATAGTGTTGTTGTTAAAGGCTTCGGGGAAGTAGGACTTGTCAACATAGTTGTAGATGTGCGTCTCGGAGCCGGGGACCTTGTCGAGCAGGTGGACAGTCCAGCTAGGGCCCAACCTCCGGACCCAGTTGATGATGTTGCGCTTGACCCAGGGCTTCATGTTGGCGTAGCCGGTATGCCAGAAGGCCCAGACATTCTTGTCGGAGGTGATGGGGTGTGGCTTCTGAAGCCATGCGGCGATCTCCTCGTCGCTCCGGAGATCGAACTTGTCGGCGTCGATGAGCTTCAGCCCTGCCGGCAAGCTAGGCTTGGCGCCCTCAACGGCGGGCCGACCTGATTCGTTCACTACTGCTGCAGGAGCCATTGTTTTGAGTTGATTTTTTTTTAATTTCCGTTTTCTGACGAGGGTGATGAAACACACGATGGTGGCGATGACGATGATGACGATGGTGATGGGTTATTCTATTAATGAGCGCTGTTACCGCGACGTCCGAGTAAATCGCGACGGCAAACTTATACCTTTTCGAATTCTCAAATTTCTTACTCGAGGCCTCCCGAATCGACGCAATCATCTACGCAAGAGATGGGAAACTGTGCTAACAACAAAGGACTCATACTATTGGCAAAGATTTGCCTCGTTTTGGAACATGACCGACCCTTGGCCCAGGGCTTATCCGGATCCCGAGTCAGTATCTAATCCGTACCTGTCCCCCTCCTTCACCCCATTGTCCAGTCACTCACTGCCCAGTCTGTACGAAGTGAACGCCACAATCAGCTTGCTTGATGAACGGGAAATTGTCTCAGGAAGGCAGAAGTGAAGGTCATTCGCGTACTTTGGCATGTCTTCCGCTACGCCGTTTCAGGCTTCGTTGTGAGCCGGCTAGGTACCTACCACGAGCGTTGGTTCCAGGCAGGTAATATAGTAGTGTTACCTACGAGTACAGTTACCTCCCGTTGGGATCATTGTCCTTCAGCAGCCTATCTAACTACAGCTCACACTAGCCTTGCCTACTAAGGTAGCGAGTGAGCGAGCACTGGGCACGGATAAGTATATCCCTACCTAAGAAAGGCTTGGGATCCCGCTACTAACGAGCGATTGTCAGGCAGGATACCCAAGTTACGGAATAGTTTTGGGAGGGGGGGATTTTCGCGGCACGATTTGCCAAGACAATATTACACGCATAAATCGGTCGTTTTATAAATAACTTTTTAGTTAGCAGATACATGCCTGTTTCTTTCTACCTACTTGTACGTATTCTTGCCGGAGATCACGGGCTGATGCGGGGAACTGGGACTCAAGAAACTCCCAACTCACAACAACGATTTCGAGGTTGTACAGCAATTGCCGTGATAATACGAATCGCCAGTTGTCATGTTGGCTCTTTACGAAGTCCCGATGTTACATCAGAGGAATCCATACCATGGGATTCTATATTTACCACCTCACTCACACACTCACACGCTCTTAACCTCTGGACAAGCTCTCGGCAACTACCGTAGCGCATTCACTAGCGCCATGATGCATCCATGCATGCAGAGAAGAGGGTCCGTGCACATGTACCCCTACCGAGGTGTAGGTACTTTGGGCGGACCAAGGTTAGAGCGAGGAAAATCAGTGGAGTCCCCCCGCTCTCTAGTGCGCACGGACTTCAGATTCCGCTTACTGCTTTGGGTAGTATTCCGTGCTTTTACGAGTACCTATAGGTACTTCCTTCGGGTACTTGATCCCTACCGAGGGTACGGGATATACGATAGGCACAGGTGAACTGTTGTTTCTAACATAACAGCGACGAGATTGTTGGTGATTGTGTGGGATTTAGGGATGAGATGTTGTATTTAGGGATGAAGTGTTGTATTCCGTTCCTGGCGGCACATCTGGTCGAAGGTCGCAAGGTAAGAAGGTGTGTACACCATGCCCTTTCCGTGGGTCAGGAACAGAGACAACAATCAATTCACGATTTCGGCGGTGCGAGTGGGGTCAGTCCCCCGCCCCGCTATTTCATCTGAGGTGAGGTTGCTCCCCCACTACGACGTACGATGGATGTTGGTACGAGACGTCCGAGCTCTTCTCTATCCGTACAGATTACTCGTACGTACAAGGTTGATTTCAGCCCCAGAATTGAATACTAGAGAGAGAGAGAGAGGGAATGGAGAGATGGAGAGAGAGCTGGGAAGCACCTTCACTCACGTCACTTTAGACCCGCATTAGCGTGACTTGCCATGCTCTGCCAGCCAGACTCTCGGATTTGGCCTCTGCGCATTTCGTACGAGTACCATTCCCATCACGTACTTTCTCAAAGTTCGAACTCTTGTTAGGTGAAGTTATCACTGCTTTTGGTGAAGTGAATCCGAATATCATCCCATACGTAATCAGGTTGCATTCTCGTCGTCGTGATGTTTTTGTCTCCGGTGCTAGCAGGATGGCGGGATACGAGTGTAAACGAGAACAGACCAGATATCTACCTACATACCCTTTTCATCTGCCTAGGTATCTATCTACGAAGTACCTACTGCTTTATCTACGAATTGTTCGTACGTCACTGAATCCTATTCCTGGATGGCGAGTCACACGGGATCTCTCTCTCTAGACTTTTGGCCCTAGTTCACCGCAATGTCACGACTACTTGCGAAGTAAGGAGGGATGCCCGGAATATGTATTCCGTTCCGTTGTCTAGACCCATGACGGAAGATCCCTCGCCTTCCCTGGACCTCCAAGTACATCTACAACTGCAGAACGAGAAGTCAAGGTCATCCGCAGACCAGGCTCGTGTGACGTTACAACAATCACACGGCCACTTGTCTCTTTTTTTTTTTCTTGTTGACTTCGCTATGTACATATCTACCTACAGTATCAGCGAGGCCTCAAACCCACACAATATCACTACACTAGTGAGTGGGCGTGGCTTGCGGGATCGGCAGTTGCGTCTTACCTACCTGTGTGATAACACACCTATCTCCTCACATATGTACGAAGTAACGACATGTGGTCGAGCTCTGCTCATGCACATGCACTCGGCTAGAACGTTCCGAGTGAGTGAGTGAGCAGGAGGACGAAGGTGATACGTTATTGTCGACAGGTGAGATGACTTGAGGACTTCGGCGAGGTAAGACACACATGGGTCCCTCATCCAGTCTCCCATATACATACCACACACTACACTAGGTAGTTATCAAGTTAGAGAGAGCTATCTTTTTGACGACAACCCCGATTACCTCTACCCTCGAACTAAGAGAACGAGTTGTGACGTTTTTTTGTTTTCCCCCCTCCCCCTCCTTCATGCTCTGACTCTCTGTAAGGAGAGAAACTTATCCGTTCTCCGAAAAATGGATGTCTCGGGCTTGTCGCCTCTGTGGGCGGCAGTCGCCACAGTCGCGACGGTCCTCATCGCGAATTTCGTTACGAAATACCTTAGACATCAAAGGACGTTTAACGTTCCCACAGTGGGAGCGGACAAGGATGACGTGAACACCCTCAAGGGACGTTATGTGCGCGAGGCCGATGTCTTGCTGCGTGAGGGTTATGAAAAGGTGAAGACGACTTTATCCATGACTGGCTCGGCGAAGACTAATAAGGGGTTCAGTTCAAAAATAGCATCTTTCAGGTCGTCACGCCCGATGGACCGCGCGTGTTCCTGCCGAGGAAGTTCGCCCATGATCTCAAACCTTTTACTCGCCACCAGGCGAGCGGGATGAAAGCGCTGGCCGATGTTAGTAGTAGCTGAGCACGCGGATCTTTACCCCAGACAGCTTAAGCTAATGGAGTTCTCAGCGCCATATCGGCAACTACACGACCATCGATCACGAAAGTGACATCATGCTTGGCGCCATCAAGATCGATCTCAACCGGAATCTGGGCAATTTCGTGGAGCATGTCGAGGAAGAGGTCGCATACTGTTTCAAAACCCAGTTCCCACCATGTGACGGTCAGTGATAGCGCCCCATCATTCGTCAAAACCCAAGAGCTAACGGTGACGGCAGACTGGACACCAATCGATTTACACGAAAAGTTGCTCCGCGTAGTCGCGCAAGCGTCGGCGCGTATCTTTGTCGGATACCCCATGTGCCGGAACGAGGAGTGGCTAGAGTGCAGCACCAAGTTCGCTACAGACGTTATGATCGGTGGTGAGAAGCTGAAGCAATGGCATCCCTGGGTGCGCATAATAGCACAGTACTTCGTGCCGGAGATGACTCGGATTCGCAGTGACCACCAGCGGGCCGTGGACCTCATCCTGCCCGAGTTGAAACGACGGGCTAAGTCGACTGACGAGGCGGAGATAAACTCGCGCAATGACATGATTGAATGGATGCAACAACGTGCCAAGAAGCTGGGAGATCAGTCCTTTGACTTCAAGGAGTTGGCAAACTTACAGATGTTGACGGCCACGGCTGCCATTCACACTACTCGACTGGCCATTATTCATGCCCTCTTTGACCTGGCTGCGAGGCCGGAATACATTGAGCCTCTGAGAGAGGAGATCTTCGACGCCACCAAAGACAGCAATGGCGGTCTCCGAAAGCAGAATCTGACACAGATGAGGAAGCTAGACAGCTTCATGAAGGAGTCACAGAGACACAACCCCCCTTCAGTTGGTAAGAGAATGACCCACCGCACCGTGAACATCCAAAGCATGGCTCTTCGGACACGCGGATGCTGACTTCGTTTCTTAGCAACCTTCCAGCGCAAAGCCATGATCCCCATCAAGCTTTCGAACGGCTTCCACATCCCGGCAGGCACAATAGTGCAGTGCAACACCAACATACTCGACGAGGCGCCTGCGGAGTGGGGTGACCCGAATGCGTTCGACGGGCTCCGATTCTACAAGCTCCGCAGCAAGCCGGAGGACATGAACAAGTACCAGTTCGCCAGCACCTCGTACGATAGCATGCAGTTCGGGTTCGGCAACGACGCCTGTCCCGGCCGCTTCTTCGCCAGCAATCAGATCAAGATCATCCTTGCCTACATCCTCAAGAACTACGACATCAAGTTCGGCGATGACGTCGTCGGGCGCCCCAAGAACTTCATGTTCGAGGTCAATGTACTTGCTGACCCGACTGCCAAGGTACTGTTTAGAAAACGGCGTGGCGGGCAGGCGTAAGATGACGGGAGAGTCAGTTCGTAGTCGATAGGACCTTAGTAAATAAACATATCATTTTTTTTTAAATGGTGCCGTTATGACTGGGGCTTATGTCTTCCGTGGAGTCGTCGACGGTCTTGGCTCCGAGCGTCGATGTCAAAACGAGTTGATAACTGACTTGTACGATTTCAGGACAATAAAGAATCACATTCGAGGATGCGTTGGCGTCGGGCAACGGCCAGCATGGACCCAACCGTTGAGGGATCGGACCCAGGGTTCCCGTTGCTCATGGTGAGACAAGTCTCTCGAGACGTACGATGGCCTGAGACAGTGACGCTTGCGAACGGCTCGAGCGAGTCCCCCCGGCTGTCAGGCACAGACCCCTTGAGATATCTTCTCTCATCTTGGAGTCGTGGAGTCTTCCGTAGAAACGCCCTCTGGCTTGTGTGCCGCACGCCACGCCACTGATATTGGAGCGAAGCCTGCCGGAGCAGATGGAAGCATGATATCAGCATGCAATAGATTAAAATTTGGGTCGTCCGGTCTGTCGTGTCCAAGTCAGGTGGTTCATCATTCTGGCCATTATTGGTTTCTCTCCCAAGATGTTGTCGAGTGGGAGACTTCTCAAGGTTGTGTCTGTCGAATGAATTTGGCGTCATAACGGGAGAGCCGGGGGAGCCAAAACTCTCGTCCAGCGGCGAGACGCGTAGGTGTCTCCACTGTATTTGGGGTCCGGTGACCAATTGGATATTGGCGATTCCAGATATCCAGCGCCATGATTGGCTGGCATTTCTGCTGGTCTCCACACCCCCTCCGGACCGCTCATTTTTCCATTCCATAAGCTTTCTCGTCCTGCAATCTCCGACTCAAGATTCGACCCTTTCTTGTGACTGGAACTTCTCTTCTCACACACGAACAGCTTCATCACAAGTCATCTTCGGCAACCCCAGCAGCGGGAACACTCATGTCCGCCATGTGTTATGGAGCGTATGCCCGGATTGATAGGTACGGACTACGTATCTGTGATATTAGAGAGAGATGCCCCGTACCATGCATCCCGTCTTATGGCCCGGACTTGGTTCCGTAAGAAAAGGGGCTCGTGAGAAGTCTGGAGATATCAATGGCCAATTTCCATTGCACGGGTCGATTAATCGTCTCATTAATCGCCTCGCGTGAGGCTCGTATCGACTGAGTGCTCCGATGGTTTGCGTGGAGTGAGACTCGTCTCGAGTAACCATCCAGTTCGAACGAGGGTCACACCGAAACAAGGTCATGTACGGATCACTCACAATGGGTGAGTCTCTGATATACTTCATGGCTTCAGGGCTGTGAATACTGCATGCGAGCTGGCGTGAGCACGAGATCAGCTGTCCAGTCAGTTGGTTGCTTGGCAACTTGAAGATCCAGGCCCGAGACGCGTACGCGTACACAATGAGATGAAAGGGAGGACGACACGCAAAATAGAGGAGTCCCTGTGCTTACGTATACAGGAGTGTTTATATACGACTTTGGCTTTGTTTACTAATACCTGTTTACGTCCGATTACGTATTTTCGTTGACCGTTAATCCGCCAGCCTGAAGAGTAATCGATCTGGTTATTGGTGTTCAACTCAAACGATCACCCAACACTGGTTGGACTCTTCGCGAATCGATGCTCCAAGATGACAAAGTGTTGGGTATGTTTCTACGCCCACATGCACCAACCAGTCGGAATTTTGATATAGGAGATGGCTAGTCCGGAACTACATGGTCGTCTTATATGCGCCGAGACAGCGTACGAAGGTATTCTCCGGGCTCTTGATACATAAGGCATCTCAATGTAAAGATTGACCGCATTGCTGATCACTGCTTAGGAGGCAGTGTCAGTGTCGTGGCTTGTACTCGACAGTCGACAAGTCGACTACCCTGCCCGTCACATCCTAACGGTTAGAATGCAAAGGCCGCAGGACAAGAATGATGACATGCACCATGGCTATGTGAAGTGCCACGAAGAGTCATCCTGGGTTAATGCCTAGATACCGTCATCGCCGATGACTCGGCTCTTCGGCCTTTGAGTGATAGTTAATGAAGGTCGAGAAGTTGGGATGGGTTCCGACACAGAGACGATATTCATCTGGGCAAAATATTAGCGTGGGCCTCGAGGTCGTCGCGGCCTAGAATTAGCCAGAGACCGATCGATTTTGCTTGTCACACTGATTGAAGCAACGAGCATCCCTTCAGCGGATAGTTTCATGTTGCCTGCAAGGGAGAGGTGAGCATGGAGTATTCGCCATGTCAAGACCTGTCTTTGTGCTACATCACTTCATCCTTCACCGAGTTGACGAGTTGACGAGCTGCACAAGCTTGTATTCATCAAGAATGCCACAGGAGAAGCCCGTCAGGTCTGGATGCGTAGTCGCCGAACCATTCACGACATCTCAAACTCTTGCACATTGATGCTCAGGGATCAGCTAGAACTGCAGAATCATTTCAATCGGGAATGTCGCCAGTCAGAAGTTGATGACCATCGCTTGCCCTTCCAAGCCTGAATGCAAACAAACGTCGCGCGTATAGCACTTTCTAACATAGGAAACGGTTGACCTTCGGATAGCAAATGCTAATGGTCTGACCACCTCATCGGATGCTGGACGCTACTTACGGTCATGCGCTCTTGGCTAGGTTTTCTGAACAGTTAGAGTCACTCCTTTTGAAGCACGAATGTCAACAGCTGCCTTGCTGACAGGCTTTTCTTTTACACCAAGAAACAGCATGTCCGGTTACGCCATGGCTCGCCAACTTCTCGGATTGTCGATCCCGCTGTGCCAATCGTATACCCTCATTCACCGCGGTGCATAAGCTTAGTTGGATGTGCTCGAAGGTCGCCGGTGTTGTGGAATCTCCGAATTGTCCACGCGTACATAGGACTTTTCTCACCTTCCGGCGGCACAGCCTATACATCCGGGCTCTCTTTGGTTATTGGATGCTCGGGTCCGAACTCCGCCATCATCGCCATCACGGGGTTGATGCTCACCTACGTCAAGAATCCTCAATATAGAACCTCGTTTGAGCTTCAAATGATATGACGTTCTTGCTGACCCTGAAATCAAGGAGCTACGCCAAAAGTCCTAAGTGCGTCGTGGCCCTTGGGGTAAAACATGTATGTGAATTTAACAACCGACGAGTGTATAAAAGGAGAAGATCCCGCGGGTGTTTGGAGGCTGATCCCAACAGAACGAAGCAGAACAACAAGCCTACTCACTCAACACATTTGCGCCACACCGCACCAGATCTAACATCTCAGTCATAATGCAGTTCATCAGCTCTATGCTTCTCAGCCTTAGCCTCATCGCCGGTACCCAAGCTCAGCCCGCGGATGAAGACGCTACCGTGAACTTTACATTCCACGGCGGCCCTGCCTCCTACCACTTGTCCGTGCCTGTGAATAACACTATCGTCGCGACCAGTATGTCACTTCCTAGATCATGCTTTGCATGAGCAGACTTCTGACACGCCATAGACAACGATATTTCAGTCAACGTCATCGATGTTAACCTCCCTCCCCGCTACGACGCTATCAACTTGTGCACCTTCAACACGCCCGGCCAGAAGACCTTGACCGGGTCCGTCACGCCTGAAGGTCTGCAGCAGATCACCGTCGGACCTCCCCAGCAGGTCGTCAGTGTCAGTTGCCGGGCGCAATGAGCGAGTATCGTCACGTGGCCCCCTGGAGTCCAGTCTATCACTTCAGTTGGGGCAGTAAAGTTGGCAACTGGTGGCATTAGGGCGTACTTCGTGGCATAGTCGGAATTAGTATCTTAGGCGTGAGAACCGATGGACAAGGATCAGTTTCCTTCTTTCAAAGATTTTCCTAGACTGCAAAAGAAGGGTTTTTTCGTTGAGTACACGTCGCGATAGTTCAACACTACCTCCTAAGAAGCCAATATACATGCTTGAGAAATTTTTGGAGTTCAATCCTCGTTGTGAGTTTGGGGTCACTTCCTCCTAGACCTATGTGAAGATAGTATGATGGGCCAACATTCAGGGTAAGACACCACCTACACCTGTTCACGTTTCCTTTGTTGAAGTCTGCCAGAGCCCTTCAGCACCCACACTACCTCTCAATGCATAGTTCTGGTCCTTTGAGGTCCTTTGATGCGTCGCTTTGTTCCAGACGGGTGACTATCCGGAATCGCAATAGTTGACTGCATCTGTGAATCCGGCAACAGACCTCAAGCTTCTGCGCATTCGACAGGCTGTTTTAGGATTTGAAGACGACGCATGAGGCAAGCATCAAACCTGGTTTCATGCGCTTCCTTTGTCCGCCCGTCAGCTCCACAAAGAACCATGAAGCCATTCATCTCGGATGGTCAACAATCAGCCGCCACTACTATTAGTAAGTAGTAGTATCAAGACCGCACGGGGAACTTGTCAATCCGTATTAGTTGTCGACGGTACCATAGATTCTTGCCCAACAAGCCTATTGCTCATTCGCATCAGTCTCGAGGACCACTCACCACTCAAGTTCATTCGAATCGAGCTCTGAATCATCATCGACCGCCTTTCGTACATCCATCACGATGGCGGCTCCTGCTGGTGCTGCCGATGACGCGACGGCGCAGGTGACGTGGGAAGAAATTGCGCGCGCCAGAAATGCGATGTGGAGGGCGTACCGGGTGGAGGGAACACCGCACACAAGGTTCGATATCATGGGAGAAATTGTTAGGAATCGACAAACAGGGGCGCCATGGACGGCCACGAACCCGATCAATTACTTCGAGAACTATGCCACCGAACCGGACGACTTCATTTTGCCCGCAGTGAACGCAGAGGCGATAATCAACGGGCTGCCTGTCGATCCTGCTGAGAGACCGCGTGAAGCGATGGCTCAAGTGCGGTATAGAGAGTTGAAGAATCAATTTGCCGCACCACGCTGGGCCATACAGAAAGTCCTGGGTTATGGTGGCCAGGGCATGGCTGCTCTCTACAAGTACCTAGGGAGAGACGGAACTGATTCCCCAGGGTTGGACGTTGTTGTCAAGATTTCCTTGACCCGGTGGACCAGTACCGGAATCATGAGGGAAAAGAATGCGATGAAGGTAACTTGGCATCGGCGCTGGATCAGAATCTGCTTACGTAGGTAGTCTGAAGCTAACAAGTTACGGTGTCTGTTAGAAAGTCGAAGGCTCTGCCCATTGCGTTCAGCTGATCAAGCCTTCTCTCTACGATGAACCCGAGGACCATATCCCTGTACCGCTACGTAGTTACGATTCGAGCCCGGACGAGGCATCTAGCGGAAATGAAAGCTCGACTCCATCAGAGGTCGCGAGGAGGCACGCGCCGAGAGTCCGGCTGTCCCCGGCACAGTTGGCTGGGAGAAAAAGGAGTTGGCGACAGAGACACAACCAGATCGGGAGAATGTGGCTGGATCGGTACCGTGAAGCGAAGAGAGACTACATCGTTATGGAGTATCTGAAGCACGGCAGTCTCGCAGATCTCATTGATAGACGTTTTATCCACTTACCAGATGAAGACAAGTATGAAAATATACCGAATCGGGTGTTATGGGAGTTTTGGCTTTGCTGTAAGTGCCCCCTTTCTTTCTCCCCCCTCCCCCCCTCTCACGGGTAAGAATAGTCGATCAACAACAAGACGCTGCGAATCTAACAGAAACCAGTGATCAGGGCTTGTATCGCGATGGAATACCCCCCGCGCAAATTCCACCCCAATCGCAGAAAGCCGGACCCGCCGCCCACCCAGTTTGTCTCCTTTGCACGGGCAAAAGCTAACCGTCTCCTACGGGAGTTGAGAAGATTGGGTGTTCAGGTATTTGACGAGGAAAGGTACGCAAGATCGCTGTACATGTACAACCAACGCGATTTCACCGAGGACATCCCTCCCCTGGATCCCACGGCCGATGATCCAAGTTGGAAGCGGGATCGAAGACAAAACATGGTTCACTTCGATATTGACCCCTCCAATAGTAGGTCTCATCCTTTGTTCCCTTGGAAAACAATGGCTAACAAGACCCAAAGTCTTCGTCAGCGGATTTGAGCTCGACGATGCCGGTGTGGAAAAGTGGCGAGATGTCCGACGAGCGATGTCGTCTGGAACCGGCGCCGACCCCACACGAAATGTCGATATGGATAGCGGCGACTACATGGCCCCGACGTACGACAGACTAGACAAAGAGCATTACCTTGTTCCGCGATTAAAGGTAAGGTGCTTCTCCATGGCTCAAGCTCATGGGAGTGTCACAACAGTCCACTAACGCATGGTATCATCAGCTCGGAGATTTCGGGACGGCGACTTGCGTTAAGGAGGCGAAGAGGAAGTACGCATGACACTCAGCCTGTTTTATATAGCCATCGTGTACTGGGCTGATTTTCAATAGCGAATATTACGACCACATGCGCGGATATGGGAAAAATGGATACTACCCCCCTGTGAGTCTCCGTGGGCCAAACCGGCCAAGACAAGATCGCTAACAAAGAGCTGCAGGAGTGCTTCGGTCCTGAATGGGAAGCGATAGCCCCGTTCACAAAAGATGGCACGGAGATCTCTGAAGCAAGAACTTGCGGATCTTACAGTCATAAGACGAACATATATGGTATGGCAATGGTGAGTCTATCGGCCTGCTAAGCCCTGGGTGTTCCTTCGATGGCCTGGAGTCATATACGAAAGGAGACTTCCGGCAGCTGTGATCCCGAGGCTACTCTCGATCCCGAGAGCTTACATATTGCTTTACTCATATATATCGTTGAGGCATGATGCTAACATCGTCAAGATTATGTGGCAGCTCATTACAGGCGCCGAACCGCCGCAGCCTCCGCAGCCACAGCCCCCATATGAGGTTGTCGATCAGTACCCGCACATCAACGAACATGGACAAACAAACTTGGACGACGTGCTTCAACGACCTGAATATAAAGATTTCAAGATCTCTTACTGCATGTACTTGAAGGATCCAAGGGTAGACGACTACAACTGGGCGGACGAAAGGCTGCGGACCACGCTTTTCAAATGCAGTGAGTATCCCTGATCAACACGCCCCCTGAGTGACATGTATGGGTCTCGTCCTCGCGACTGGAGCGACGTACGTCGAGTCTTCTCCGTACATCTTCAGGTGGCTTTATGAAAAACCGTTACCTAACGCCGTGCTTTTCCAGTGTATCATAACCCTGATGATAGACCATCTCTGGAGGAACTTCTCGAAGAGGCTACCAGCATCCGCGCAGAAGATTATGATGAGTCAGACGATGATATCAGGCAATGGATACAGTATTGGTTCTTCGACGCCCATTCCAACCTTGACAGCCGGCCCGGCGGTGGTGACGCTGGTGACGCTGGTGACGGTGGTGGCGGAGGTGGCGGTGGTGATGGTGGTGACGGTGGTGGCGGTGGTGGTGATCCTCCAGGAGACGGCGATAATCCTTTTTCAGTCGTGGGTTATTCTAACATCAGCATCGACTTACCGTTCCCTCCTACCGACAGTGATGGCGACGGGGGTGCTGGCGACGAAGGTGGCGACGGAGACGGTGCCGGAGATGGTGCTGGAGATGGTGCCGGAGGTGCTGGCGACAACAATGCCACAGCTCAAGACAAATCCGATCCCGGAGGCGCACCCGGAAAGGACCAGGTCGAACAACCTCTATCTTCTTCTTCCAGTTTATCCACTCTTTCTTCCAATTTATTTTCTGATGACGATCGACACAATGCGAATGTTGTGCGACCGCAGAGGCGGCAGCAGCGACCTGGTGAGCGAGCACGGCGACCTCTTCCTCCTAGTCCTACCAATCAACCCTCCACGACTGTTGAACAGACGACTACTTCTTCTGGTCCTAGTTCCGGCCGTCAACCCCGCGCGAAACCTGATGTATTACCGCAGCCTGCTCCTCCTGCGAATACCAATCCGCCTGTTGCTACACGCCCTGTAAGACGCAATCGGCGTTTGCCGCCTTCCCAAACACCCCCGGAGAACAAGAGTCCGCCTATCCCAGTCACTCCTCCACGGAACTCTCGGGCTTACTCCCCACCCCCGTCGAACCTGCGTCCGCCCGTACAGCTAACCCCTGGGACGGTCAATCGGGCATACCCTCCGCCCCCTGAGAATTCAGTCGCAAGGGCGCCGCCGTCCCCTGATGTTCCCAACCCGTCTCTCCCTCCTCTTCCCCCTGTTACCGGAAATGTATCTCTACAGCCGATCCCGCGTCTCCCACCTCCTGGACAACTCCCGGAACTGGGCACATCAGACTCGCTCAATCTCTCTGGATCAAGTCTTCCCAGGAGTGACGACCGGATACCATCGCGCACGCAACTTCAGCAAATCATTGATCAGGAGGTCATCACCGCGCCCCGTCAGCAGGCAATAGATGCCTTTAACCAGCGATTCCCCAACGGATACCAGAGGATCCCGAATTCGGAGCCGCTGCTACGATGCGGTTTGAGAGCCGTCGTGGATAGTCTCCGAGCCCAGGTGGACTATCTTCCAGGACTGGAAGGGCACCTCCCGACGATTGAAGATCTGATCGCCGTCAACAGAAGTTTGGATGGTGGATCGACGCAAAATATCGACGTAGGCGTGCTTGGGTTGATTGTGAATAGACTCGGCGAGAATCTTGGAATCCCGTAAGTGGTACAATTTCCTTAGTCAGGGGTTTGTGGAAGATTGAGGTGCTTCTTCCCTGACCCTTGGCCCCTTTCCGCTTTCCCCTAAGCCCCTAACCAGGTAGAATGCTCAACTGACTCCCATCGCTTCGCCTAGCTTGGAACTAGGCTACATTCTCGATAACCGGCTTCCCTTCAGAGTCTTCAACCAGTACGACGGAAATGGAGTCTTCGTCTGGATCTACAACGACAACGCGAGAGACGTAGCTGAACTGGCTGGCGATGCATTCATACCTGCTTACAATCATTATGAAGGAATCTCGGTGGTACCTCCGGGCAACGACAGTGGGTCGATCTCTGGGGAACTCGTTGCTGCCAGTAGCGACAGCAGAATCGGCAGCAGCAGCACAATTGTTCCGTCACCGCCCGCCAACAACACCGCTGGTAGCATTGGTATAACCGGTCTCCGCACTCCCAACACTCCAATGCCGGGAAACAACAACACCCCTTCGGTCTTTATTGGAGACTACACGACCCCTAACATAGCCTCAACCGCTCCCAACACTCAAACACCGGGAAACAACAACACCCCTTCGGTCTTTTTTGGAGACTACACGACCCCTAACATAGCCTCAACCGCTCCCAACACTCAAACACCGGGAAACAACAATAATACTCCTTCGGTCTTTATTGGGGACTACACTACCCCTGATATCGGTACACCCGGTCCCCGTGCTCCAACCACTCCAATGCCAGGAAACAACAACACCCCTTCGGTTTTCATTAGAGACTACACAAGTCCTATTATCAGTACACCCGGTCCTCGCGCTCCAGTCACTCAAATGCCAGGAAACAACGACACCCCTTCGGTCTTCGTTGGGGACTACACAACTCCTAATATCGCCTCAACCGGCCCCCCCGGTCCCAATACGCCAATGCCAGGAAACAACGATACCCCTTCGGTCTTCGTTGGGGACTACACAAGTCCTATTATCAGTACACCCGGTCCTCGCGCTCCAGTCACTCAAACGCCAGGAAACAACGACACCCCTTCGGTCTTTGTTGGGGACTACACAACTCCTAACATCGCCTCAACCGGCCTCCCCGGTCCCAGTGCTCCAGTACCAGGGAACAACGATACCCCTTCGGTCTTTGTTGGGGACTATACAACTCCTAACATCGCCTCAACCGGCCTCCCCGGTCCCAGTACTCCAATGCCAGGGAACAACGATACCCCTTCGGTCTTTGTTGGGGACTACACAACTCCTAACATCGCCTCAACCGGCCTCCCCGGTCCCAGTACTCCAATGCCAGGGAACAACGATACCCCTTCGGT
>JAJFDJ010000138.1:0-79190 GCA_028637755.1 Xylariaceae sp. X170
ACTAACATACTAACATACTAACATACTAACATACTAACATACTAACATACTAACATACTAACATACTAACATACTAATATACTAACATACTAACATACTAACATACTAACATACTAACATACTAACATACCAACATACTAACATACTAACATACTAACATACTAACATACTAACCCACTAACCCACTAACATACTAACCCACTAAACTACTAACCTACTAACCTACCAACCTACTAACCTACTAATCTACTAACCTACCAACCTAATAATTTACTAATCTACTAACCTACTAACCTACTCATCTACCCAATTATTCATCTACTCACATACTAATCTACTAATCCACTAATCTACTAATCCATTAATCTACTACTATATCATTCTACATACCTACTATTTTAATAGAGAAATAATACTGTTTAATTAGTAGTATATCTATTTACAAGATAAATATCAGAAATTATTTATATATCAGGAATTATGACTCCTTTTAATTGCATATGTGAGCATATATATGAACTTATACATATAGGATATACAAATATATAGATATATTGAATTTATGCTTATTTTAAATACATATTTTCATCCTATCATCATAAATATGCGTGTACCAAGTGTTGCGATGTTGGATCTGAAACGATGTCAGACCACTAATCTATGTTTATCACCTACCGCTATGCCTACACCCACCACTAATATACAACACTTAAATCAATATTTTTTCTCTACCTTTATATTTACCTCATCACGCCTACCACTACTAACCACCACTTTTCATTCACAACATATTTCATTTTACCATTATCTCATTTAAACATCCTATCATCCTAACCATATTAGTAGTTTCAATACAATGGTCCAATTAACACTATTGTTTTCCTTTACCACTATGTCAATTAAACAGTATTTTTACCACAAAACGTTATAACTGATCTGTTTAAATGCATGGATTTTAGTCCCTGAAAACGACCCTGGCACGGCGGAGTCAGCGTGCTAAAAAATGGGGACATCCCCGGTAGGTAGGGTTCCGTTTACTTGTACCCGACGGAGTACGAGTAGGTACGAGTAGTCGGTCCAGTTACGAAGTACCCTTTTCTAACTACCTAGGTACCTAGGTATGTACCAGGACCTTGTTCTCCCCTGCCGCATGATCTTATCTGCAAAATATCTACGCTGATCATTTTTCGAGCATGCTAATTCCACTCTTATTGCATGGACCTGAATCCCAGAGCCGCAATCAAGGAGATGAGAGATATCGCAGGGCTCTCATGAAGAGACTCATACAAGTTGTTCGTTACGATGGAATGAGATAACGAAGTCCGTTTCTTTGCAGCTGCGACGGCACAGCATGGGTGCCATCATCAATATGTTTACCCTGGAGCGCGACGTACGGAGGATGAGCAATGAATGGCCTGTGATGGGCCTTACATGGTGCGCTGTCGCTAAACGTTTTCTTTGTTGCCTGACATTGCCTGGCTGCAATCCGCATTCCCGACTGCAGCAGACTGAGGCTGTGCTTCCAGACGCTGGAGATGTTGTTCACAGAAGCTGTCTACATAATGTAGATGGTGTTGCTGTACGAAGTAGTACCTCGAAATCGCACAAGGGAGTCGTCACGCGAGGTCACTCTGAGTCCGGATGAGCAGTGATGTGCCCTGTCTCTGTAAGTACGTCACACGTGTGCTAACCAAATCTGGGAACGTACCATACAGTTCCTGGAGTGGGTGGCATTGTAAGGCAGCTACAGTGGGGTGAGAAAAGTGAAGTGCATTTCTGTTCCCCCTTATGTTTTGCCCTCGAACAAGAATCGCGACGTATTTTCATACAACAAAAACAAAATACAGTGAGGAATACATCAATCATTCAATTTGGAATCTTTTCCTCAACAAATCTTTTAGTCGTTGACCTCGCCAATACGTTCAACGTTGACGTACTTTGGTGTATGTATAAAAAGTGCACTTCACTTTTTTCAAGTGACATCCGTACACAGGTACGCAGTAGTAGCAGACACCGAAAAAACGCGAGACAAAACACTACATACCTACTCGTATGTAATTTGTAACTCGCAGAAAACAACCCCAAAAAATCACATACGAATCATTTAAGTATAGCAAGCGGCGGGTCTATTGATCACCTCGTTCCTTCTCACTATTCCAGTACCCCCCTCTTTGTACCTGCCCATCCAAGACCGCAGGGGCAGGGAGAGGTGTGTGCGTCTAACTACGGTGCCTTCGTGGCCCAGGACCTACTACTATGGTAGATCACAAGCTTGAAGACTGTGCAGTGTGTTGTTGTGCCCGGCATGTCATGGGCAGGAAGGGGGTGTGGGTATGGCACGGGCCGGGGAAGGTGTGGGCGTAGGTAGGCATGGGCAGGGGGTATACGAGTAGGCATGGGGCGGGGGCGTGGGTTAAGCACCATTGACCCACTTTAACCGCTCAATCTGGGGGCATGCCGGGGCGCGGCCTGGGACGAGAACGAACGCCTTGTCGTTCTTATCTTACGGTGGGCTTCAAACGGCATACCTACCCAACGCTTGTGATATGTTCTACTACTCTCCGAATGATGAACTTCTAGGATACCGGGCATGGTCTATAAGAACCCCGCGTCTCACCCCTCGCAAGCTGCAGTTTTCTCCCCTACTCACACCATTACCTCGTTCTTTCTTTCTCGAACCCGATCTACTCACCAGATACTGACAGAAGCAGGAGGCACATCGTTGATATGACGTTGATCAAACCAATCAAACCGCAAAGGAACAGTATACAATCCCATCCCCTTCGATTCCGTCCATCAACTGGCCATCATGGACCACGCTCCCGTCTTCATGTCCTGCCATGCAGATGCGGAAGGGAGCTTGGTATGGCTAGCAATGATAACTCTGGTGTAGGGTTGATCGGCAATGCCTTGACCCCCATGATAAAGCAGGCAAAGCTCCCCAGGCCTTGACCGGTCTTCCTAGGACTATACGTCGTACCGCCGCTGCCGACGTGGATCACCAACAACACTGTCCTTCTTCGTCTGATATGCCTGGCATGACGATCGAATCGGCCACCATTGCGGATACTGTCCATAGATCCTGTGGTGAAATGGGCGAATTTCTCAGGAACATAGTCAAGGACCTTGAAAAACTAGTTCGAGAACTCCCGAAACTTGAACGACCAGCGCAGCAACATCGACAAGATTAACGAATATGACAAGAAGAATGTCAACCTGCCCGGGGTCCCTCTCGACTTCCACGATAACCATGACAAGAACGCTGGGGTGCTGCAAAGCCAGACAGCCACAGCCTCCCCTCTCTTTACGAACGACCCCGGAACGAAACAATATACTCGAAGCCTCGAGTCATGGATGCCGTTTCGGTTCCAGTCCCTTTATGGATGTGAAGGGTGCTCGATCGCGGCCCGCTGTCCTGATATGTACTAAGGTGTCATCCCAGGACTCATCGCCGCACCCACCCCTCGTACCACCGAGGTTTGACGTCGATTCTCTCCGCCTCACGGGGCTGCTATTCAGCAATGCCTCTTCCGTCTCAAATCGACATGAGCTCATGAAAGAGAATGTCATGTGATTGTCGATGTGATTCATCACCTCCATCATCTCGGCGTGATAAAAGAAGCTTCACAGCTGAGACAGCATCGGAATGTCTCGCCTAGCCTGGCAAGAGTTCGACAAATAGGGGCCAACTGACACAAGTGAAACCCGGTCTCAGTCGCATTACGCATTGCACGTGGTTATGATGGCCCGAAGTTCTCGAACGCTTCCCCGTGGTCGCACACTCCATGATTCGGGTCATCGGTGCCAGTGGAGCGATGAGTGGGATCATGGATGTGTTATTTATTATTGGTAAGAGTTTATGTGTACGAGTATGGTATACTCCCCACCTGTGTGAACCCTGCTTTGTCGTTGCATGGGTCGATTTACATACGGATACATACAGATAATGCCAAGGATGCTGCTGTATTCCGTAAACACGGCTCCATAACAGAGATCTGCACCTCATCTCACACACAATCTGGAAGGGGGGCTTGCTGTGCAGGATTCTCCGCATGGACCTAATCCGTGCCATTCGAAGGGGATTCTGGGTGCACCCCCTGCCCCTGTTTGGCTAACGGGAAACTGAACCGTCCAATCGCTTCGGTGAATTACGACGAAGATCGTCTTCACTGGTCGGGCGACAATTAATCAGTTGGACCAATCAGAAAAAGGGAATGAGCAGACTTCTGGATACTTGACGTTCTTGGCATTCAGCTGCCACGGGATACCTGATGAGACTTCTTTCTGGTTTCTGTGCCCGTTTGTTTGTCTTCGAGCAGTCAAGTCCTTACGACTGGGTAGGTACTGTGAGATCTACGCGAATCAGGTTGTCGCAGGTATCCAATGGAAAGTAAGAAGACACAAACGCTACAATTTTCATAAAGAAAAAAAACTCCATCGCTATATTAATTCATTTCTGCCCATATTTAGTAGAGCGCGTCTCGCGTATCCTTTTTTCACGGTTTTTTTCTTCTTTTGTTTAGTTTAGTATCTTTCTACTAGGTATCATACAAATTCCTTTAGACAAACAAAAAAGCCTACTACGTCCATAATCTACACGTGCCATCCGCACCCGCACTGACGATCCACGGGTGATGAGGATGCCACGCGATATCCGTCACACCGAGCCTGTTGACGGGACGGTGGCCCGTCAGCATCTTCACGGGCGTGATCATGGGACCCTCCATGAGGTCGTTGACGACCTTGCTGTGGAAGATCTGCAGCGTTCCGTCGTCACTGCAGTCGGCGAAGAGCGGGTAGGCGCCCGGGTGGAATTTGACAGAGCGGATGGCCTGCTCGTGGAAGCGGAGGGTCTTGTAGGGGCGCATGGACATCTCGAGATCGTGCCAGAGGAGACGACGATCGTAGGAACCGACGATCAGGTGGTCGCCGCCGGGGTGGATGTCCAGCGAGGAGATCCAGCGGCAGCCGGGCTGCACCGTCTTCACGAGCTCTTGTCTCTGGAGATCGTAGCAGCGGACTGTTCTTTGTGTCGCGACGAAGAACAAGGGTCTGGACGGGTGGAAGGAGGCAGTCTGGGGCGCACCGCCGGGGAGTTTGCGGAAGGGTATCTGGGTGAGGTGCTTGCTTAGGGTGTGGATAGCCACGGCGCTGCGCTGGCCCGTGGGCGACACCGTGGCGAAGAAGTCACCGCGTCTGTGCCAGTGGATGGTCTTGATCGGGGCTCTGACAGTCGCCTTGAGCAGAACGCCTTCATCCTCCAGACGAGCTCCTGGTCTGGCCCACTTGGCAGGGGGATCTTTCCGGGCGCCAGTTGCCGTTGTCTGTTGCTTGGCGTTGCTGGCATAACCGAATCCTGCATCGAGTATGGCCCGGCTGGCTTGTGCCAGTTCTGGGTTTGCGACGGACGGTGTCATCAGGAAGATATCCTCACCAACAGCCGCTGACAGAATTAATGCGTCCTGACCAGGACGCCATCTAACGTAGTCGACAGGGTCCTCGCTGCTGAGCTTGACGTGCCACTGTTGCTTACCGTCCGAGAGACCCCAGACTCTGACCGTACCATCGTCGCCACCACTCGCCAGCCACTGACCTGTTGAGTCGATGGCTACTGACCGCACCCGACCCTCATGACCAGCAAATTCGATAGATGCGACAGTAGGGAAAGGACGTAATTCCTCGGGGCGAGGCAGCTTGGGAAGTAGTGATGTGGGATCGATGTTGAGACGGTTCTTGCGTACACGGGGAGCGAGGTATAGATCCAAGCATCTGTCGAACCGTTCCTTGACGAATTGGTCGTAGGCAGGGGTTCGTCTGAGGGAGTCGTACTTCTGGGGGAGGTACGACTTCTCCCGGTCTTCGGGATCGGCGTCTTCCCAGGCTTTCCGTTCGGCATTCGTCGGGAGGTACTCTGCTGGCGGGTTGTAGGACAAATCGTATCCGGGCGGCGCAAGTTTCGGCGCAGGAATGTGCATGACATTGGGCGGGCGCGGGACTTCGTCGGCCCATAAGTCGTAGTGAACCTCTTCCTCCTCGTCTTCCTCCTTCTGTCTCTCCTCTGGCGGCTTGTAGGGTAATATTCTGCCCTCGCGAATGGCCTTGACCAACTTCATCACGCGCTTGGCCTCGTGCTTCGAGGGCACGAAACGTCGCTTCGGCTCCGGCGCAGCAGATAAGGGGAACTGCTCTACATGGCTGGTATACCATTCCACGGTGTCCTGTCGGGTCGTTAGCGAAGATCATAGCTTACCAAAGCGCATACTCTGCATACCGGGTACATGTCGTAGCCCTCTTCGGGCACCTCCTTCATCTGGACACGTCGAAGTAGCTCCAACTCCTCTCGGCTGAGGTTCAAGGGCTTGCCTGTTTCGGGATCTGTGAGACCAGTCCATCCTTCGGGCAGTTCAATGCTGTCGAGGAGGGAGTCGAGAGCCTCTCCGGTGGCAGGGCGCATAATCTTCTTGCCGTTGATGTCGTAGCCAATGTGAGGGTAGGAGTCGTAGAAGGAGAGAGGGATGTTTCCGATCTAAAAATACAATGTCAGTACTCATGGAGTGCACGGCGTGCCTGACTGAGTCTCGCGCATCTACTATATTCCCAATTGCCATTGAGACTGCGCATTCGCTGAAGATACGTACAGTGTTGGTAGGACCCTGGGCGTCAGTGTCGTCGGAGTCGTAAACGGGGTCGATCTCGTCGTAGACGTATCGGTCGTTGCCGTTCGCATCCTTCTCGATTCTGTAGTTGGGCTGGTCGTCCTCGTCTTCCTCCTTGTCCTCGAGAGAAGCAGCGCCCAGGACGACATCGAGGTCGTCTTCCTCTTCATCCTCCTCTTCCTCGTCCTCGTTGTCTTCGGAGTCGCCCTCACTGTCGCTGTCGAGCGCGCCCTCCATTAGTCCCTCGGTGAAGTCATCATCGCTCTCGTCGTCGGAGTCGAGGAGCTCTGCAGCGACATCGTTCTTCTTCTCGACATCAGCAGCAGCAGCAGCATTCGGCTCGGTAGGTGAAGCCTTGCGCTTCCGCGTGGTCCTTGTTGAAGCCATATTTGTGAATTGGTTCCGTGAGCACAAGCTGGGGGCCGGCCGTGTGTCACTTTTATGCTGGCAAGCAAATGCAGGTGCTGGCTTGGGATTCCGTAATTCGTAGCTCGAACTTTTTTGATCGATATGCTTTTCTGCCAGTCTAAAAACATGACCGCCTTCCTGTTATGGTGGGGTTGTTGCGCTAACCCGGAATGCATTAGCGTTGTAAGGACGCGCTAAGTCCGCCCCTCCAGTTGTCTTCTAAGTTCTGGGCCTACGTATCCCGAGATCGGATCGGATCCCCAGGCCGGATCTCCAATACCCGTAAGCCGAGGGTGCTCCCAGGCGGGGACGGCACGCAAGAATCTGGGCAAATGTCTTCGGTAGCGCGCAGCGACTTTTCAATTCGGAACATTGAAGTCATCAACATGAGCACCTTCGTTCGGATCCGATAATGATAGCGATGAAATATGAATAACAATGAATCATAAACGAGTTCACCAATTGTCTATTGCCTCTATTCTCGTCCTTACGGATTATATTCGGTGCATGCAGAGTCGATAACATCAACTACTAATCCATAGGTAATCCGTAACCTACCTATTTACGTGTCAGGCCATGGATTGTAAAATCACTGTACGGGGTTAAGTACGGATTATTAAGTGGTAATACGGATTACGGGGAGACCAATGGAGGGTAAACCCAGTTAGCAGCGCCACCACCTTCGCTATCTCTTCCCTGTTCGTGTAAGTTAACCCGTTCGAGAGAGAACAACCGCCAGCCTACAGGAGCTGACGTCTTCTGTCTTTGCTTTTCATTGACTGCCGTGAATATATATCTCGAGTCGACACCTTATAAGATCTTCACCTTGCGTAATCCAGTCAGCAATTGATTGTCTTGAACTCGTCCTCATCTCATTCTCTGCCTCTAACCGTTCATCCACGATGGCCTCCTTCTCAGTAAGTCACCCACCTTACTCATCGCACTGCTCACTCGCTCACCTATCACAGCGCCTCGTCCGCTTCCTCGCCCGGAACGGCAAGGTCTACTACGGCGACGCCATCCTGCCCGCAGGCGTCACAGACATCGCGCAGACGAAGAAAGCCCGCATCATCGTCGGCGACATCTTCGGCGCCCACGAAGTCACAGACCAAGTCGCCGATGTCCGGCTCCTCCTAGCGCCGCTTGCGCTCGAGGATGTCAAGACCGTGCGCTGTCTCGGTCTGAACTATGCGCTGCATGCGAAGGAGGTATTTCTCTCTTCCTCCATCGGGTACTCATGAACGAGTTTTGAGTGAGCGAGACTGATGCGACCTAGTCCGGCCTCCCCATCCCCAAATACCCAGTCCTCTTTGTAAGTATCCCCTCACTATCTTCACAACTCAAGATTAACAAACCGCAGTACAAACCCATAACCGCCCTCTCGGGTCCCACAGACCCCATCCCCGTGCACCAAACGGCGCAAGAATCACTCGGATTGGACTACGAATGCGAGCTCGTCATCATCATCGGCAAGACGTGCACGGACGTCTCCGAGGCCGATGCGCTCAGGTACGTGCTCGGCTACGCCATCGGCAACGACGTCTCGCACCGCGACTGGCAGATTGCGCGCGGCGGGGGACAATGGTCGCTCGGAAAAGGGTTTGACGGTTGGGCGCCGTATGGACCGGGTATTGTGAGTAGTAAGGTGATTCAGGATCCGCAGACGTTGAAGATTAGTACGCGGTTGAATGGGAAGACTGTTCAGGTGAGTTATCTGTGTTCTAGTTGGGGGAACTATGTGCTAATAAGTTGCAGGAGAGTAATACCGCCGATATGATCTTTAATGTGAGGCAGACGATTTCCTTCCTGAGCAAGGGCCACACGCTCTTGCCCGGCGATATCATCTTTACGGGTACACCGTCTGGTGTTGGTATGGGCAGGAACCCGAAGCTTTGGATGCGCGATGGGGATGTTGTTGAGGTTGAGTTGGAGGGTGTGGGTGTTTGCACGAATAAGGTCGAGTTTGTGAGGGAGAGCGCCAAGTTGTGAGTCATTGTCTGAGACATTGGGTGGAAGACCTTGCAGTAGTCTTGGATTCGGGCAGATTGGACCGAGGACCGAGGAGAGAGGAAACATGATGACAGAAAAGGTGTTTTGTTTGCGCAATATCTGTTTGCGATTGTGATAACGAGTTGATGTTCACGAATCGTTGATCATTCACTTCGATATAAACCGGCACAGGCATTTCAGCCGTAACATGCCATTTTCATGTTCCAAGTGATCATCTACGCCCAGAGAATCTATGAATATGGCATTCAAAAGACCATCCTCATCTCAAAAGGAAGCATAACAATGGACGAGATCACCAATATTCATATCTTCACCACACCAAACAGTTCATAATCTCCAAAACAACACAAGCGCGTGACAAGATCGCCACGCCGAGCTGAAACCCCTCCCCTCCCGGCGTAGCCCGCACGCACAGCCCCCCCAACAACGCAGCTGACCGTCATCTCCAATCAGCCTAACCCAGTAAGCCCTTCATTGAAGAGCTGAAAAAATAAAACACGCATCGGCGGGAAATACCCCGTATGGATGAAGATCATGAGTCGAACTTCCCTTTTATTGACTAGGACTGATGTCTTGGCTTGGTTTGTTGGGTTTCGCGTGTTGGGTTGGTAGATAAGCAGCGGCTATGGCTGATGAGTTGTTGGTTGGTTGGTTGCCTTGGTTGCCTCACGATTACGGTATATAACGCGGATACTCGCAGGCTTACGGTTGATCGTTTATTTACTTTCATTCTTTCTTTCAAGTTCACCGCGCTACGGTTTCTTCGATGAAAATCTGTTGGAGCCGTGCTCTGATATACTAAACACCTAATACCTGCATGCTATATATTCACCAGACGCCCTCCCTCACGGAGGCGGGTTTCGATACAGACGATGCATCGACCGAGTACGATGACGACGAGCAAATCATCAGTCGACGGATGAAGGGGAAGGGAAAGGCTGTCAATGTATCCAACACTGGTAATGAGGATCCGGGTCTCGAGATGACCTCCGAAATACCCACGGTCGACTGGACGAAATACGACCCTCCGGAAGGGTTGAGATACACCGGAGACATGAAATCGGATATAGTTCTACAAATTATCCGAACGTCCATTGAGAGGGTGAAAGCTAGGATACAAGAGGAGGCAAAACGAATGGAAGAGGAGGCAGTTGGGACTGAAGATGAGGAATCGACAGAAGTTGAGAGCGCCGAGAGCTCGTCCGACGAATCTTCCACCCAAAGTGATGAATTAGAACAATCGATATCCGCGGGCCGGAATGGTTGGGAAAGTGGTGAAATAAGGGTCATTCCGACAGAGATACCGAGACCGCAGAGGAGACGGACGTTAAGGGATCTGTTTCGAAAAACAAATGGAAACCCCCAGAGTGGAGAGTCGAGTGCAGTCGGAGCAGCCCATCATAAACTTCAGCTTGGACTGAATGCGGTGGATTTTGTCGGCAGAAAACACTTCTTTTTGGACCTCGTTAAGAAAGCAACAGGCGAAGACATCAGGGCAAGCCCGGCGATCTCTAACATGTGAGTTCTCAACTTCCTCCCAAGTCAAGTGAAAAACCTCGACGCACTGAACCCATTGGGTGTTAGTGAGTGTGTCTCCTGTCTCGACGAATTTGGACCAAAAGACATCGTCAAGGCACCCTGTCACAACTACTGCAAACCCTGTTTCCGCCGTCTGATCGCAACCGCGTGCCAAAATGAGCAGCACTGGCCGCCGAAATGCTGTTTGAACGAATTTCCGTATAGGACGATCATCCTCAACCTCGATGAACGGCAAAAGACCGAATATCGTGCGCGAGCGATGGAATGGGACCTGCCATTTGCTGATCGCATATACTGCAGTGAACCAGGTTGCAGCTTGTTCATCCAGCCAGTATATATAATCCATGCGCAGGGTATTGCGAGGTGTACAAGGGGCCATTATACCTGCATCATCTGTCGCAACGCCCAGCATCAGAGTGGAAACTGCCCTCAAGACAGAGACATGATGCGGACAAACCAACTAGCAGAAGAAGAAGGGTGGAAGCGTTGTTACAGCTGCCACGCCTATGTCGAGCATCTTGATGCATGTCAGCACATGACATGTCGATGCGGCGCAGAGTTCTGCTATGTCTGCGGCGCCCGTTGGCGCACATGCGCATGTTCAATGACAGAACTGGCAACGATAAAACACCAGGCGCGGGTACGCCGACAAGAGCGCATGGAAAGGGAGGAAAGAGAAGAAAAGGAAATACAAGAGGCGATTCGCCTCGTCGAGGAATTCGAGCGTGAAGAGGCCCTGAAAGCCGAGCGCCTTTCTCGGGAACGGGAACGTCTCGCTCAGGAGCTTCGCCAGAAGGAGCGGGAAGAACATAACCGACGTGAACGCGAACGCCGAAAAGCGATCACACTCAAATACGAGGAGCTGCGCGGTGTGTTCTTGGGCCTTCACGAGATGCAGCGTGCCGTGGTGCGGAAACACCAAGATTGGTACGGGCAGCGGGCAAAGCTAAAATACGAGGAAGCGCTCACTCGAATGCGCGACAATCACGAGTTGGAGCGCATGTTTCATAGGGCCAAGGTCGAGGCGAAACTCATCAAGCGTGAGGGTCGACTGAGATCCGAGTTTGTTGCGCGAGTGGCCGAAGAACGTCGGATTGAAGAGCAGTATGCCGTCAAACTGCATGCGTTCTGGGACAAGAAAGAAGGTGGCGATGAGAAAATCCAAGCCGCCATGGAGGATCTAAAGCGGAGGATGAACACGAGGTCTGTGGCCTGGCAGAAATGGGCGAAGAATGATCTGGATACATATCGAGATAATCTTCATAAGGAGCAGGCCATCCGGGAGGAGCTCATGGATTATAAGGAACACCACTTCGAGACTAGGATGGGCGAGCAGGGTATTGCGATGGCGACAAGGAATGCGGCCGAGCTGCGGTGGGTACGAGAAGTATGCGAGGAACGCGCCCGGTTGCTCCGTGAGCTAGAGGCGGAAGAGATTGAAAACGGCGAGGATATCAGTAGATGATATTCCAAGGATTCCAGAAGATACCTGTCCTGCGAAGCCGTACTGGTTGCGGTCGTAGTGAGCTGTCAAGTAATTATTAACACATAAAGAATACCCACTCTACAAAACGTACCTCAGTGAGGAAGTCGTTGAAGTCTCTCAGATATGGCGTAAGTTGTAAAGCCACTCATGTCAATCTCTTGGGCTCTGCATGAGCTTTGTTTTTGGGCAGCTTGAATGTGAAAAGGGAGTTGTCCGTCAATGCGAGTTAAGAGACATTGAATCTGCCCCATTACAATAGAGAGTGTCAATGAACTTGTGGCGAGACTGGTAGAGACCGTCAACGTAGGAAAATCCATGGTTTTCGATGTGAAATCGTAAGCAGTAGACTGCCAGTTATCATTTCCATGGTAGTTCTGATTTGAGATTTGGTCTAATAATACGATCTGGTTCCTTCACTACGACTGATGTCGGATATTGAAGTAGTGCCCCTTTCGTCCTCGTCTGAACTTGGTTGCTCACCCCTGAAATCGTCAGCTCGATCAGGAAGGGAGCGCATAGACTCAATGGATTCCCTAGGCAGCTCGGGCGGCTGGTATGGCTTGATCACATGCATGTCTCTACCGGAGGGGAGGCTTGCCAAGAGTGTGGCAGTCGATGGTATTTTTTGAGCGAGAACCTAGGAATTGTCAGCAGACACACTTAGGACAATGATAGGAAAAAGGGGCGTTTACAGTGTCATTGACTTTAGTCCACTTAGCCTCCAGCATTTCGATGACTCGAGTTTCTTCGAGCTTTCCTGCATCCGCTCCCCAATTCGCGCTTCTTTCCACCTTTTTGTCCTCCTTTTTCTCCGACCAGTCCTTCTTCACTCGACTGAAACTTATCCCTTTTCTAGGTTCTCGCGGCTCGACTCCCAGTTCTTGGAGGGCACATTGCAACCAACCCAGTGCATTGCCAGTCTGGCCAGATAATTCAGCATCAATGCCAAAGAACCGACAAGCTTTCGCGCGACTAGTTTTCCTAAAATCTTCTAGGTACCGGAGTAAGTCATCACTGAGTTTTGTCACCCCTTTGCCCTTCCCTGGCTGGCAAAGCGAGGAAGCTTGGGAAGCGTGGTCGGCGGCAGCAAGGCATAGCCGCGCAAAGAGGTGAGCGCGCACTTTGGGTATCTCAGGTGCCTTGAACATCCACTCACGATCATTATCATGGCGATCTTGTGCAACAGCTGCTGGATAGGGGTCATCTTTCAAGACGGCGAGGAGGGTCGCCTCTGCAAGGGCTAGGGAAGCTAGAGCTCGTGATGTAGACGGCGTGATATCCGAACAAGATGGATAGCCTGAGAGCTTCCGAGAGCGAGTGGCAAGGTAGTCATGTATTGAAGCTGCCTCCATCAGATGCTTAGTAGCAGTTGTTATAGCCGTTGTGCGCTCCTGGGGGCTAATTGGATCTCCGGACGTGACATAAAGGGGCCTGAGTGAGGCGCGAGCCAGCAGTGTATAGGCAAATGCTAAAGTTGACAGAGAAAAGAATAATTCATATTCCATTGATTGAATCCTGATTCGAGGGGTCTCCATCCCGGGCACAGGATTCGCAGACAGGGTTGGGCGCCATTCTACGTCGGGTGCGGATGTCTGGACAACATCGATCTCCTCCCGTTGTGAGGTACGACTTATGCCAGCATCGATTGCGAAGGCATACGGTAAATATGCGTTCAAGTTAGCTATTAAGGATGGGAGGTTAGGTTCCTGCGATGATGGCGGGAGTCTCTTGTGTCTTTTCAATGCATCTCTCACTACACCTCGATGTATGCTGGCGTTGAGGGGTAGAGACGGGTGAGATTCGCTGGAGAAGTTCGAGGAGAATGAGAACGAAGACGTCGTCGGTAACACAAATGGATAAGGCATCCCGTAGTTTCTCCAGGGGTTTTATACACCTATTCCGCTGTATGAAGTGGGCGAGTAGTGTGTGAGAGCTGTGATATGTGGAGGTTCAAGTTGTAAGCATCATCGTCAGCGACAGATGTGATCCGTGCCTGTCTGACCTCATAACGTGAAGTCCCCGCACATTGCACGAGCTATCGCAACGTACTATCCGTAGTGTTCATATATCGCGGT
The DNA here is from genome assembly GCA_028637755.1 of Xylariaceae sp. X170. Classification (NCBI taxonomy): domain Eukaryota; kingdom Fungi; phylum Ascomycota; class Sordariomycetes; order Xylariales; family Xylariaceae; species Xylariaceae sp. X170. The sequence goes on from JAJFDJ010000138.1 coordinate 14,175, forward strand.
AGCGCTAACCCAGTACGAGTTAGCTGACAGAACAAGACACTGTGAGCTTCCCCGGGGTGTCCCCAGATTGCTAAGAGAAAGCTCCGACCTTAAATTCCTAGCTTGGCATCCTCTTTCTAATCCAGCGAAAAGTGTCACGATCTGGCATAAAACACCGAGAACGCCGAGATCAATCCGTCACCTTTGGGCTGCGGTCAATGCCATATCCCTTCCACTCCTTAATTGTGAACACACGGTGACAATGGCTCCCGCTCCCGCCATCTCGTCGCCGCATAAGCCGCGGCGCAAGGTGAAGAAGACAGCTCACTTTGATGCCAACGTCAAGCCGGGATCGCTCACTCGATCCCCCACCTTTCCTCTGGAAGCGATCCTGTGGCCGGCTCGAACGTCGCTGTCCCAATGGGAGACATTGCCATTGATTCTTATGTTTGCTGGTTTATTCCGCTGGGCTAGTGGTCTATGGGGATATTCTGGTTCGTGCCGTCTGTCCTTGGCTTCTGCTCTGGGGAGCATCGTCTTCTTCTCTGCTGCATTCTGCTAACCGTCCGACTCGTATTGTTTCGCAGGTCTAAACAAACCTCCCATGTTTGGCGATTACGAGGCCCAGCGACATTGGATGGAAATAACCACACAACTCCCCATATCTCAATGGTATTTCCACGATCTCGAATGGTGGGGGCTCGACTACCCGCCTCTCACGGCCTACCACAGCTGGCTGCTCGGTCGCATCGGCTCGTACATCAACCCTGAGTGGTTCGCACTTCACACATCCCGAGGCTTCGAAGATGCGGCATTGAAGACATTCATGCGAGGCACGGTCATCGTGTCGGAGTATCTGATCTATATTCCAGCAGTTGTCATCTTCACCAGGAGATTCAGCCAGGCTTTTGGTGTCGCGCAATGGCCCGCCTCTATTGCACTCGTTGCCATCCTCATGCAGCCCGGCACGATTCTGATTGACCATATCCATTTCCAGTACAATACTGTCATGCTTGGTTTTGTGGTCGCCAGTATGTCGAGCATGTTGGCTAGCCGGTACATGTGGGCATCCATCTTCTTCGTCGGCGCTCTCGGTTTCAAGCAGATGGCTCTGTATTACGCCCCCGCCGTGTTTGCCTTCTTGCTGGGCAGCAGCATCTTCCCCCGCATCAACGTGTCCCGATTCTTTGGCATCGCTTCCGTGACCGTTGTCTCCTTCGCGATTCTGCTCCTTCCGCTCATATTAGGTACGCTCCACGATGTGAGCGAAGGCGTTGTCTCTCGGCCGGAACTTGAAGGTGAACCTTCGCCACTTCCTATTTTCACTTTCCTGGCCCCCTATCTTGACCGGAGCGCCGCCTACTATCCGATTATCGAGCAGATAATCCAGATGATACACCGCGTGTTTCCGTTCGCCCGAGGTCTTTTCGAGGACAAGGTTGCCAACTTTTGGTGCGCGGCCAACCTGGTGATCAAACTACGAAACTATCCTTCCGAGCTCCTTCAGCGCGCTTCTTTGCTTGCGACTCTTGCCGCAATCTCTCCAGCTTGTGCGGTCCTCTTTTTCCGACCGCGTAAAGAACTTCTGCCGTACGCGTATGCCGCGACGGCATGGGGCTTTTTCCTTTTCAGTTACCAAGTCCACGAGAAGAGTGTACTTCTCCCGCTTCTGCCCATGACCCTGTTACTTGCAGGCAAGCAAGGCTTGGGCAAAGAAGTTAGATCGTGGGTGGGCTTCGCAAACATACTGGGGGCTTGGACTATGTTTCCACTCCTCCAACGGGTTGATCTACGCGTCCCCTATTTTACACTAACACTCTTATGGGCATACTTGCTTGGTCTCCCACCTACATCCATGAGCGCCTATTTCCAGAAAGGCCAGAGCGCTTTAGTTCAATGGGCGACTCTTGTGGTTCACGTCCTCTTCTATCTTGCTATGGCTCTCTGGCACGTGGCAGAACAAGTCGTCGCACCTCCAATCGATAAACCGGATCTATGGGTTGTGGCCAATGTTGGTTTGGGATTTGCTGGATTCTCCCTCTGCTATCTCTGGTGCCTGTGGAAGCTCGTTCAGGAAAGCGGCATCCTCGCGACAGGTTCCCCAAAGACGAACGGAGGCAAGGTCAAGACCAAATAAAACCGCACATCGGACGACCGCTTTCCAAATTTACGAATTGAAACATTCCCTTTTTACCATTTTTGATACCCCCATAGAGAAGATCTATAAATGAGATGAATTCCTTTGGCTTCACTATCGCCTGTACTTACTGTCACATGGTCTATGTCCTCGATGCTACAACTACCTAATAATAAGTGACGAGCTCCCGCTTTCTCAGCTATCAATTCAATTCTTTTTCGTACATCTGGCCCAGTTTGTTCTCATTTTGGAATTCAAGCCCTCCGATCTATGCGATCACATCTAATCATAGTCATGAAACCTTTGATATCCGTTACCCGGGACACGTAAATATGTGCGATGTTGCAGACTCTTGCGACAGTACTACCTTTGGTTGCAACATCTCACGAGTGATATTGCGGAAGCTGTCAATGCCACGTCGCCCTTGAGTGGCACCTCGGCATCATCAATAGCACGCTGGCACTGAAGATATTACACCAAGGACGGCATCTTCCGAATCTTTCCACGTCTGCTCGTTGCGCAATACGATACATGTTACTTCTTTGTTCCCTGAGATTCCTAGCATAATACAACCACAGTTTGTGCTGATGCCATAGTATTAGATATCCCCATCGTAACAGGAAATGCTCCTCCTGATGCTTCTGCGAAAGACGGAAAAGGATTGTTACTCACGGGATGCCGTAGAACATCATAAGATTGAAGCAAGCATCCGTCATTCGTGGCATCATTTGACACTTCTTCCCATTAAGTGCCACTGGCATGGTATACAATTGATGGCAGTTTTGAAGAAAACCCCAACATCGACCGCGATGTCCATAATGGCGTTCGCACGATACATACTATTCACCATGGAATATGGTTCTGTTGAATCGGAATTCATTGCCCAGTTCTTATATTTCTTGCCGTATTATCTATCACTCGGACCAACATGATGTTTTCAAATGTACTCCTCATTCTTTGCCCGTTGTCCAGTCTGGGCTTTTCTTCGCCAACGTCCCGGAGCACAGCAAACGAAGGAGACGAGATAGAAGCAATGACTTCTCACCCCTGGTCTGGCCAGCTTCATGACCACGACCTCAATCCATCCCCAGGGCACCTCTCACCTTCGACATCAATCCTAGAACCAAAAACAACAACAACAAACCCACCCCAAGCAGACGTCCTCTACATACCCACCCTATCAGCCGGCGAAATAGTCGTCATCGTCATCGGCTTCGTAGCCGTGCTCCTCCTCCTAGGAATTATACTAATCCCCAGTCGCCGCCATCAAGTCCGCGAAATCATCCGTCTGGAGCGATACGAGGAAGGAGTTCGTCCAACCCGCCCTCAAAATTCCCCCGGTGAAAACGGACATGACAACCTCAATGATGAATACCAGAACCAGGACCCATATCCTACACCACCGCCCCGGATCCCGCGCATACCCGCCACCAGTCCCTTTCACTGGCGCTGGCTTTCGCCTGCGAGGAATCCTAACCGTCGACCACGTCCGAGGTCGCCCTCTTATTTGACTGGTCCGCAGGCTGTTGAGTCTTCGCCGCGGCATCAAACGTATGACCTCCCGTTTGAGTTGAAAGATCTATCTTGCTAACATCTTGTAGTCCGCCTGTTGTTCCGGAGGCAGTTCACGAGGTAATTGATTCAATTGCAACGATTAATACGCCTGCTAATGGGACTAGTCACACTCGGGGCGGCCCGTGAATCCTACAGATTAGGATTCCGCTTTCAAAAAATGATTACACGCGGACTTTGTCTTCACGGAACATGATCGTGTAATGATTAATGGGGATACGGATTGCAGTTGTTTTTTATAGTTGTTGGCAGCCAATTCATTACTTGATGGTAGAAACATGTATACTCACAATTTCATGGAGTTCTCTTTGATTGGCAATTTATGATTCTTTTTCGAAATATTGATATCCTGCGTCTATCGCAGCTCAGGTCTGCTCCCCTAGATGACGAGCATAGAACACATCTCTTCGGACCCTTTCATCCGTCTTCAATATACACGTTGGCCCCTTTCCAACTTCTGGTCGTATCGTCGGCCTCAAGCCTGACTATTATACCAATCCCATCCCGACTCCCCTTGTCTTACAAAATTCATCCAAATCATAATAATACACATTATTCCGGTCCGTCCATCTAGCATCCAACAGGCTCACCAGGCGAGTTAGGTCCATCAACGCTCGTATCAAGCGAGATATCATTACCGCCCTTGGCAACATCAAGCTTACCCTGGAACACGCCCTCCCGAATATCAGGCAGAGCCCGACCCCAATCAGCATTAAGCATCTTATCGCGGAGATCATCCGTCGGGAAGCCATCATAGCCAACAAGGGCACCATACTACCCCCACAGTATTAGCAATCACTCATCTCATCTCAAAGGGACAGGAAAACTCACAAACCACGCGCCAGTCTGGTTCTCAATATTATCATCATCCTCATTCGCGAACCGGAAATCATGCGTCAGGATCCCATCCTGATTATACACGACCTTAGGATGGGTGCCATCCCATCTAACCTCAGACGCAGGACGGACCAGGTAACCACCATGCTGCGAAACACCCACATACGAGGGCATATCGTCGCCATCACGGACCCAGACAGCAATATGCTCCCAGTCGTTCTTGTGCCCGACGCCGCAGGATCCGTCGATCGATTGGTCCTTCTCGAAGTAGTACCCGTAGATGATGCCGCACCAGCCGTTGTTGCAGCGCGCGCGCGAGTAGACGTTGTTGTTCTGTAGGTCTGAGAGGTCGTGGCAGTGGCCGTTCTTGGCGCCGCCGCATTCGAGGCCTGGTGCGAGGTTGCCGTTTGCGTCGATGGCGGGCGTGTTGTAGCAGCCGTCTGTGTCGAAGTCCATGGCTGTTTGCGTGTGAGTTTGCTGTTCATTGAAGGGGGTTTAGGGGGTTCTGGTGTTCTTACCAGGCTGGAACTTCTTGTCAAGGTCCGTGGCGCAAGAAGGGAGAGCAGTAGGGGGATCGCGCTTGAAGAGCGATCGCGCAGTCGGAGGCATCAGGGAGGCATTGGCGCAGAGGGCAAGGGCCGCAGTGCTGAGGATGACGGACTTTGAGGCAACCATTTTCAGAACTTTTCCTATTGATATGAATTGAGTGATATTGTCTTGTATTGTGGTCTGGAATGAATCTCTATCAACACCGCGACATCTCACCCTTTATATAACCCTCATCTCCAACCTCCAGCACGCTTCCCACGTGCAAACCACACCGGTGATCGTCACGTCGAACGTCCATCGTTCCATCCAAACCCACTCCAAACGACGATCAACAGACGGCATGCCCATGCCGCCTATACTAGCAAGGCAGGTGGGAGCCGGATCGACGTCTCAGCTACGCGATCGCGTCGCCCGTTTGCGGTTACGGTGTAGGAGCCGGAGGGTCTTGGCGAATCCAAGGCTACCACATCAGAGTAGGAGACAGGAGACGACCTACCTACTACGGCAGACCGCATAGTGTCGTATGCATAGAGAGAAGGGAGACCGGGTTATTTTTGGAGGCTCAGAGATCGACAATGCCAAGTCGACATACGAGGCGAAGGAGCGTGTGCGATCTGCGCACGTTCATAGGCGGAATTCCGCGCTTGCTCACGATCGCAATCATATCGTAGACAGTCCCCGTATCAGAGCTGACCTGGCCTTCACCTGGCCTGGTCTTCACCTCGTCTCGGTCACATTGACAATAGTGCGCAATGCCATTTCTCTATCTACCGTAGGATTTCTTCCAAGACTTTTGGTCTCGTTCCTACGCACCAGTACTTGCCTATTGCGGCACGGTAGAAGAATGATGTGCTTCCGTGGAAGACAACCCCCCACGCTGATGATCGATTAGCTAGGGTTCGATCTGCATTGTTTTCGGGCCTCTTCTGACGTTTGGCTTTGTTGCCAAGACTCGATGGAATCCTACGTCGTTTCATCAGCCACTTCGGCCCTGGTTCTAATCGGCAGTTCCTCGTGTTAGTAGGCAGATCATCATCAATCCTGTCGATCGAGAGGCAAGGTTGAAGAGATGGAATTCCGTCGGTATCCGCGTATGCTGGAATCGACGTCAGAATTGGAAACAAAACACTTGGAAATAATCAGTCGGTAGATCCGTAGATCGTAGGCACTGGGGTGGGTTGCAATTGGAATTATTGATTAGAAGCTACGTACGGGCTAAAAAGCTTGCATGATGCGCTTCATGGGCAAGCCAATGAGCATCGAGAGCCCTGACACGCGCCGGCTCGCTCTAGCCCGCCGACTCTATTCCGACTCTCTTCTGCAGAGTCGCGCACTTCAATTCTACTTCTTGCAAAGTAGGTCGTGTGCTCACACATACTACACCTGGGTATCCGAAACTGAACGCGACAGAAGAACGTGAAAAAAGGACTCGTCAGAAAACGAGAAATTAGGATGCCGGGCCCTGTCGGGTTGATCCGTCGGCCCGAAGAGCGGATGGTCCACCATTCGTGAGAACGGCCGAAGGAGGATTGAGCGTATCCTTCAGGCTTCTTGGCTCGGCCAGGAACTCCCAGGCGCGCTCTTTCTTACTCTTCCGGCCTTGACCGCCAGCCCGCTCCAGGTCGTCCAAGTCACTAATGTCATCCGAACTGAACGAGCTGGCGGTGGGGCTTCGGTTGACGACCATCTTGATGTGTCGGCCGTCCTTCTTCTTCATGTTACGTTGCATCTCCTTCAACTTCTGATCCTCGGGTTCATCGCAGCTGAGCACCATGACGTCTAATCCCGGAAAATTGCGCTGCAGGAACTCACGTAGGTCGGGCAAAACTGATTTGTCTGGTCGATAGGTTCCGCTGTCGTTGTCGATGACCAGTTGGTAGTGCTGCGGTTTCGCAAGGAGCGTCTGTGTTTCTGACCGTCCCAAACCGTGTCGATCTGCATGGCGTGTTAGTTCATCAGACTCATGATTCTCAGAAGACTTAGGCTTCTCCAGGCGTCGGATGAAGAATTCGCCGGAACAGGCAATATATATCTGAGCATCACTATGCATGGTGTGCTTGCTCAGCAGATCGATGCCAAACTCTTTGCCCGTCTCCGTGAAGCGCATGAGGCCATCGAGAGTAATCACATAGGTGAAGAGGCGAGCACCCTCGTCGAAATGCGCCAGTCTGAGAAACTGAAGGCTAGCTTCTTCCGAGCATGACTTGAATGTTCCCCATTCAGTCGATTTGTCGAAGTTGTAAATTCGACCATGCTGGTGGTGCAAAGCCTTGTTCAAAATGCGACCGCGGATGCCGACACCTCGGAAAAGGAGACCAATGATAGGTCTAAACTCGACAAAGCGATGATACAGCTTGGGCGGCACGGGTCCTGCCAGCTGAATTTCGTTGGCTTGAAAGTCATACTTCTGCGCCTTGTGACCGTGCTTGATATTCTCCGCGGCAGCTGAGACGACACTGTGGTCTTGCATATCGATAGACTCGTCCCGATTGACCTTCACGCCGGTCATGCGCCCGATCATCGGCGAAAAGTGCTTGAAATAGTAAGTTGGGCCGACGGTGTACATCTGGCCATGAGGAGGATCAGACTGCTTGAGTACTTCTGCGCTGACGTACAGTTTCGGGGTCATGGATACGCCACTGTGAATGGCGCTCGAACCAGCTTTGAGGAGGTATGCTCGCTTGCTGCCCACACGCTTCTTAACGTTGTAGCTTTCCGACTTGATACCTCCCCAGGACATGCTAATACCGCTCTCATAGATGGTCACATTTCCGAGGCGGTCATTCTGATCGGGCCAGTCTTCATCGTACAGGCGACACTTGAGCTTAAAGCCGGATGCTGGGATATTCGCGACGATCCATTCCTCCTCCCACACTGGCTCTAGACACTTGCGGATGGTGCGAGTGCGATAACAAAGATCGGGGTCCTCCGCATGACGCTTGGGCAAAGCTGTGGTGAGCGTGGCGGTAAGGAAGGGATCAGACGAGCCGGTACTGATATCGGCAATGGGCAGATTCTCTGCGCGATGGAAAGTGAACTTGACGGTATAGCCAGGCGGCGCATCAGGAATGGGTGTTGGGTCAAAGCCGCCAGAAAAGTTCGTCTTCGTCTTCGCCTTGACCTTCTGCTTCTGGTCCTTGAACTTGCAGATGAATTGCATGCAAGACTCGGGACCCTGGTGATCGGATGGAGCGTCAGCGTCACCAGACGCCTGTGGCCCCTCCGTTACCCCATTGTTGAGGGCCGATGGCATTGTGACGGCTCTTAGTGTCTGTTCGTCGCCAGAATAGGCTGGAGCGTATGATGGGCCAGAAGCGTAGCGCCGACGCAACAGAGACGACGTTGGACGGTGATAGCGACGATTGGATGCCGTCGCACTGCCAAGATGCAGATGTGGGGATACCCTGCACCGGCTTCGTGGAGATCGTGTGTCCTTGTCGGTGCGTGGTGAGGACTAAGACAGCTTCGCGCCGTTCCGTCGTCGAGAGTGAATCGTTGGTATGTACAAGTAAACAGCGAGAAAAGGACGGAATTGGTAGATGAAAGAGAAGGAATGTGGTGAATGGGCGAAGGCGTTATTTAGCAGAGAAGCGCGGCAAAGAAGTGCCGACTTACCTCACGGTTGGACAAAGAAAATAGCTGGGGTGGTATTGCTGCTGACACGGCAGGCGCAGGGAAAAAGAGCAGAGGGAGCGAGCACTAGAAGTCAGAGGGGTAGTATTTCCTCTTTCGGGCAATATCCACGGAATACAATGGGTAGGCACGGGCCTCAATGCGAATAATACGTCCATTGGGCCGTTCTTGCCAATGCATTGTGGCTGGTCGGTAAGACGGCATAAGATTAGATTTGATCGCATATCGTAGGCAGGGCGTAGGGCAGGTGCCTGGTGAAGCCCATCCATGGGATCAGTGAGTCGCAACTTCCATTCCAAGCCCTACCTGCGCCTCAAAGAGCAGGTGTCGCGCTGACGCCAGCAGGAAGGAGTGCACCCCAGTAAAAGCATACAATCACCCTCGAGGTATCGATATGTGTTTCTTGCCATATGCGATTCAACGACAGCGACATCACTGGATTTCATCCGCACAATCGAAGTGCCTGCCTAGCAACCATGTCTCGCAGATAACAACACACCTCATGAATTATCTTGTGCAGATAAGGTGCATGCTAGGAGCAAGTATAACTCCGTTAAATCTCGCATCGAGATTGAGTAATTGTATGCCATCGAAATCTTGAATCGTTGGCGATTGTGAATCGAAATCGCATACAATGCCGTGAATATGTAGGTACATAATTTGCCCGCGCGGATATGTGGACTTATCTGTCAATCTACATAAGCGTGGTATGGGGTAGCCGGGGCTTCCCAGATCCTGCCCCACCCATCTGTATAAAATTAGATACAGTGCTCACTCTCAATCTCTTCTAAGCCTTACTTTTCTCACTCATCATCGTCACCCTCGGACTCCTTCACGATCGAATCTCAACCGACGGTGAGATACACAAGAGGTGCCTCGAGTTGCATTGAGGATCTCAGACATCCCCTATCTTGGTGTCTGAGATGACCCACTCGCGACTCGAGACTCGAGACCTTGCAGATATCTTCCGATGAAGTGTACGAGTAGAATAAACCAGCTGAACCGGTCTTCCACTGCAACGCTATAACTTCACAACCAGATGGGCACCAGATATGCACCAAATGTGTGAGTCGATTAGAAGATCGTCTGCATGGAAGTGGTGCGACATATGCCAGTGTCACGGTCAAGACCTCCCGCCTAATGATTCCACTTGATGAATCACACGAGAGTCTCGATTAATCGGTCGACCGATCGATGGCCTGCTTGTAGAAATCAGGCTTATGACCACTTCACCGTCGGAAATCGCTGGGGATGAACAACCATATAGTAATTGATCAAGGACTTCGATGACGCTGGCTAACGCTATCTACTCACGTCCAAATGGATGATCGGCGATGTCCTGGGAAGAAGCAGTTTATAGAACATTCCTCGAGAAGCTGATGATGCAATGAGAAGCTATCTGAACCCGGCCGGACCAGTGAATGAATCACGCAAGCGGCAAGCTAGGCAGTTGAACTGACCGCCGGAGAGATGGAAAGAGATGGGCCACACGAACGGAAATTTCCATGAAAAAATTTGCAATTGGCCCTTTATTGATTAGTAGCAGCTGGGTAAGTTGCCCGGGGTTCCAGGCATCTGGTTGAAGTTGGAGTTGTTCAACCTGCCCTGAAGCGTTGATTCAGCTGACGGAGGGGCTGATTCAGTGCGACGATATGATTCATTGAAATTTTGAGGGGGCGGGGGCTCTAATCAGACGCTAGACGCGACGACGGAATGCTTTTGCCTTAGTCTACCTGGTCGTCGGCTCACTACCTACCCTAAGCCCTCTCATCCGCGCTGTGTACTTCCTACATTCGAGGTACATACCCGATGTTTGCAAACACATTTGCGACCGGTGCCTTTCACTCTTCGGGGACCAGAAGTATTCCGTACCTACCTGCCTACCCATCATGACCCCAACGCCTATCCTTTTTCTTGATGGGGGGTTGGGAACCTCGCTCGAAGATGAATATGGTGTCCGCTTCACAGACGCCACGCCGCTCTGGTCCTCCGACCTTCTCGTCTCTGACCAAGACACGCTTAAATCGTGTCAGCGCGACTTCGCCCAGGTTCCGGTCGACATTTTACTGACCGCCACCTACCAGGTCTCCGAAGAAGGTTTTCTGCGCACGCGAACAGAATCCTTCCCTGGTGGGGTCTTGCGTCCAGAGATATCCTCATTCCTCGATGACGCAGTGTCTATTGCCGAGCAAGTCAAGCAGCAGTCCACAGACATTGCTTTGAGCCTAGGGCCGTATGGCGCTGTCATGACACCCAGTCAAGAGTACAGCGCTCAATACGATGATAACCACGACTCTACCGGCAAGCTGTTCCGTTGGCACGCGGATCGTATGAGCTTGTTTGCTGGTGTCCCGCAGCTTAGTGCTCGTGTTAACTTTATTGCTTTCGAGACCATCCCCCGCCTGGATGAGATACTGGCCATACGAAAGCTTACTGCGCTCCCGTCCGCACACCCAGCGGACCAGGCGGTCCTTGGTCCGCTCGGGCAGACTCCATATTGGATATCTTGCCTGTTCCCTAATGGCCAGACTCTACCAGACGGCAGCAGTGTGAGCCAAGTTGTTCGCGCCCTGCTAAGCTCAGAGCACTCCGACAATCCTCCGTGGGGTATAGGAATCAACTGCACTAAAATAGCGAAGCTCCCTCATCTAGTTAAGGCGTATAGGGACAGCATCAGACTCTTGGAACGTGACGGTCTTCTTCGATCTTGGCCGGCCTTGCTATTATATCCGGATGGGACAAACGGTGAGGTCTATGATACAGTCACGAAGACATGGAGACAACCGACGGAACAAAAGGCGGCGGAGGTAAGTTACCAAATACAGCCAGACTGTCTTTTGGCTTATTGCCGACGTACAAGTCCCTGAAAGCTGATGCTGGCATCTTGGCGTGTCTTCTAGTTCCCATGGGAGAAACAACTTGCCGAAGTCGCCACCCGAGAGCAGAGCCTTGGTTGCTGGCGGACCATCGTTGTGGGTGGCTGTTGTAAGGCCACGCCTTCAGCCATATTGAGACTGCGTGATCAAATCCTCGGTGAAACCCGTTCGTGACCGCTGACCACACGGAGTTAAGTCACTGTCTATTGGTCAGCTGTCTACGGAATACTTAGAGGAGTCAGGCCAAGAGTGAGTTCGTCAGTACTAGTGTATGCTGGACGAAGGGCCGATACGAGCCTTCAAGCTCCAGGCGCTCTTCTTCACTGGACTGATGAGTAGGTATCATCTACTCTCATCCCCATGGGTTTCCAGTACATTTTACCCAGTGTTGGCACATACTTGTACCTGCCCACCTCGTCCATGGGATCACCAGCCATCTAGGTATGTATTCCGTGCTTAGGTTCGGAATGCGCACGGGTACATTACCAATGGACTGCATATCATACTCGTTGCCGACTTCTGATAACGGATTGGTCGTTTGAAGGATCACTTGGAGAATCTTGATAGGTGGCCGGCGGTCATCAGTGGCGATAAACCCCGTTCATCCGTGATATTCGAGCATGTCACTATTCAAGGTGTCAGCATACAGCGCCAACGTGATGTACGAAATGACGACACTTGCGCTCAGTTATACGAACTTGTTGATTCATCAGTCGACAGCACGGTGTCTTTAACCCATCCGGTTCAGTGATCGACTCCGGTTCGCCATCACATATCCATGGACTTTTGACTAAGAGAACAAACATGACGGTGCCGTCATGTGAGGAGAATGGTCAATTGTGAAGCTCAGTGTGAAGCTCTGTACGGATTACGGAGCACAGACTTCGGAATAGGTGTTCCCGAATGGCTTCGGAATAGGTAGCCGACCCACCAGTCTCGGAGCGCGAATGTGATCCGAGCACAGAAGCAAGGCACACTAGCGGGCAATCCGTCGAGCTGAACTGCAAACAAAAACAACAACAGAAGCATTCGCCTATCACAGAGTACGCTACAGCTCCATACCAACACTATTGTGTCTCTATTGCATGAACTCCGTAAATACGGATTACGGAGTCCCATACTGCAAAAGAATGACATGGCCATTCAGTCAGTCTTTTGAGGGCTTTACTGTCAGAGGATTCATCTTTACCATGCCTCTTTCTACGATAGTGAATGCGAGGAGGATAGGTACGGATTACAGTAAGTAGTTGGAGTAGGTCCCGTAATCCGTACCTGAGAATCTACGCCGCTTAACAGTCTTACAAGTGGAGCTAACATGCTACTTGGTGGCGTATCTTGCTGTCAGCGCCAAGGGGGAAGACTTCATCCCGAAGCCCAGAATCCCTACAATTCATACGGGTACCTACATCTGTTCTCGCCCGTACACATAAATACTTCAAACGAATCCCTCAGGAGCGTAACATGCGCGGTTGGTAGGTAGTATCATGATGTTTCAGACGGTTAGGTAGATGAACAGCAGGTTCATGCAGACTACCAACTTACAAGGTACGGAACGCACCTGTTATTTATATTTGGATTTGCTACAGTGACCGTGGACAACCAGCTTGGCCAGCTTCCCGTGCCTAACCCAACTCAACTCCCAGCATCTAACAGCCCGTACAGAATAGGCAACGTTGAGCTGTCACTACGACTTGCTAGCGACAGACAACACTTCCCTAGTGGACTCCGTAAACTATCCGTGCGGAATAGGTACTACCTAGGAATACGGAAGAACTACCGATGTTTCTAGCATAGTGCTGGCACTATTCCTATCATGGCATCATTATTGAGTCCGAGCGGCTGCGCATGACATAGCCGGCTTGAGGGGTTGGTTGTCGAGTCTCGAGCAACACGAAGTCCCGAAGAAAGACACAGGATTTTCTATGCGCAGTAAACTCTGCCTCGGCGAGTCCTGGTGCTGTCTTGGCCCCTGGGCCCCTTACTCGTGAGCCTCGCCTTAACCCGCGCTACACCGAACAGGAGCTGACCCCAATTCAATCCTTTGCAGGTAGCCCAGCCCTACTAGTAATAATGTGTACGAGTGCTCGTATGTCCGGACTAACCAGTGAGTTTAGGCATCACAATTCAGCTGGATGTAATCCGTAACGTCCATACTCGTCGACTTGTTCAATCCTACTATCAGGTGGAAATTCCAAATTCAATGGCGAAGAACCCTCAGCTACGAAATACTCGTACCTCGGCAAAGGACATGCGTCATAGCTATTACCAGCTTTTTACTAAACAAGAATACGCTAAGTTAGGCTCGCTGTCGAAGTTGATAGTGGGAGGCGACGATGCGATCGTCGACAATCCTGAATTCAAGTGTGCACACTAGATTCCCGCCCAGACACACCACCAAGGAAAAGGTACGGTGGAACGTGACATCGTCATAAGAAAAAATTTACGAAGTACTCTGCACATCCGGAACTGGTACCTACATGATGTAGGAACGGGCTTCCTTGCTTGCCAATGCTTTGGGCTTATCTCCATGAAACCAGACTGCTGCCCGCCGTCGCGGCGGCGCTTGAGACCCAGTCGTACAGGTAGTGTCTTGGAGACAGTGAGACACCCCCCGTTGTTGTTATCGTGCACAGTCCCACGAGAAAACACGGAATAATTACGAGTACTCGAAACAACGAAAGCAAGAAAATGGAGTGTTCTCTGGTTATCAGTTCGTCAATACGGAATATTCTACACAGTTCTTTTGTTCCTCATACTACCTTGCTGGCGAGGACTGGCTGCCCCTGTGTGGCACGACAGACAGGAACGGTATCGACGTGCACGAGCTCGCTACATCTCACTAGGTTTAGTGTGAGTGTCCCGTCGCAGATCCTGAGTCGCTGATCCGCCGGGGGCAAAAATAGCAGCTCTGTTTATTGTTTTGTGTAAACCCACGGGGATCGAATCAGATCGAGGCAAATGGCCCTCAGCTAATAGGAAGCAGAGCCATGCAACCGATCTGGTTGGTACGAAATGTGATCGCAGGGGGCTGACCAACGATGGTCTGCGGCCCAGCTCGTTTATTAAACAGGCGTCCCCGGTCTCTTGGAGTCTCACTCCTCGCCCGTATCGTATGAAAGTCTCCCGCGCCGAGTCCCGACTACTTGCGGTCTGTCGTTCGCTTCCTATATAAGTATAAGTCTCTTGCCTTAATTCCCGGTGTTTAATTCTTCAAGATTTCTTGACCGTCATTCTTTATTCGTTCGGCGCAAGATCATAGGTTCGCAACAATGGTTCGCTTGATCAAGTACGCCGGCGCTGGTGCGCTGTTGGTCGCTGCCGTAAATGCTTCATACGTGGATGAGGATGACCATCATGACAAGGCATCCGTGGGTTATCCTACTGCCTACCCGACCAATTCTTATCCCACCAATGGAAACGACCACGATAATGACGACGACGAAGATGATTGCCCTCCTGAGACAAGCGAGTACCCCGTGACCAGCTACCCGGCCACTACTAGCTACACCTCTTATCCGTCTGTGACACCGACTTACCCGGCTACCACCACTTCGAGTTACCCTGGGGATGGTGATGATGAAGATGATTGCCCGCCTGAAGAGAGTGGCTATCCTTCTAATGGAGATGATGACGATGACGACGACGATGATGATGATGAGTGTCCTCCTGAAAGCACAGAGTCGAGCAGCTACCCGGCCACTCAGACTTCACCTGCTGGCTACCCTACTGGAGGCTACACCACTACCACCACCAGCTACTCGGTCGTAACTCCGACTCCTACTTCCAGCCCAACTGATGATGATGAGGATGACTGCCCTCCGGAAACGTCAGAGTCGCCTTACCCATCTAGCACGGACGATGATGAGTGCCCCCCTGAGACGGAATCCGAGACTTATCCCGCGACTCAGAGCACTCCTGCCGGCTACCCTACCGGCGGGTACACTACCACCACTGTTTACACTACCACGACCACCAGCTACACAGTCGTGACACCGACTCCCACTTCCAGCCCAACTGATGATGATGAGGATGACTGCCCTCCTGAGACATCGGAGTCAGCCTATCCATCGACCACGGATGATGATGACGATGAGTGCCCCCCTGAGACTGAGACCGGCAGCTACCCCATAACTCAGAGCATTCCAGTCACCTACCCTGCCGGCGGCTACCCGACTGGCTACGCTACCTCCACTGAGAGCTCCTCCACAGCTGCTCAGACCTATCCTGCTGGTGGTGGTCAGGTTTATCCCACTGGAGGCGAGAGCTCTTACGTAGCGGAGCCCAGCAGCAGCCAGAGCGTCCCGGCTACTTACCCTGCCGGTGAGAGCTCAGTTGTTGTTGTTATTCCGTCGACGACTGCATCTTATCCTGCCGGTGAGACCACGCCTGCTGGAGGTAACACCTATCCCGCCGGCGGCGAGACCTTCACAAAGGTTGGCGGTACCAGCCCTACTGTTTCTGCTACCAATGTTCAGACTTACCCCACTGGAGGCTCCCCTGCTGACGGCGAGACTCCTTCGTCTGTCGTCGCTACCGGTACCCCAAGCACTCCTGTTGCTTACGTTACCAGCGCTCAGACTGGTCCCACCGGAGGATACCCTGCTGAAGGTGTAACCTCTTCATACGTTGCTGCCACTGGCAGTGAGACTTCTCCTGCGGCCTCGCCCAGCAATGCTCAGGGCTACCCGTCCAACAGCTACCCTGCTGACATTGAGACGCCCACATACGTCGCTGTTACGGCCACGGAAACCTCCCCCGCAGCCTCTCCCAGCAATGCTCAGGGCTACCCGTCGAACAGCTACCCCGCCGACGCCGAGACGCCCTCATCGGCCGGCATCACTGGTGTTCAGACCTATGTCACCGGAACCGCCAGCTACCCCACCGACGCAGCAAGCACCCCCCTGACCTACGTCACGGACTTCCCTAGCAGCTACATCAGCTCCTTCAGCAGCTACATCTCCAGCAGCTCCAGCTACTCAAGCTCGAGCTACTCCAGCTCTAGCTACGCCAGCAGCACGCTCACGACCTCAGTCACCTCATCCGCAGACCCCAAGACGACCAAGACGGAGCCGACGCCCACACAGCCCGGCCCCGACTCCGGTGCTGCGGCAACCACGAGCGCGATCCACACCGGTAGCGCTACGGTGCTCCGGGCCGGCGCTACGGGCGCCTTTGTGGCTGTCGCCGCGCTGTTCTTTGGACTTTTGTAATTTTAGATGAGTTTCGTGTGTGATATACCTACTTACTTACTTAACTTACATAAGAAGGAGGGAGGAAAGGGAGGTTAATTCATCACGTATATAGTAGAAGAACGAAAGAAAGAAAGAAACAAAAAACTGTATGTGTTGTTAATGTTTGGTAATGGCGGTGTTTGTACTTGTATGTATTATGATAGCAAGACAGTTGGAAGAAGGATGGTTGACGTCGATGAGATATAATGAATTGTATATTTTTTTCTTCTTACCTTTACTGTACTTGTAGCAGATTGGATGTGCTTGTGTGAGTGAGTGGAATGTGAACGTTTGAATGGTGAGTAAGTGAAGTCGTGGTGTCATCCTGATCTTATCTATTCTGCACACACACCAGTTCCAGACACTAACGTTAGTCGACTTCGGCTCGCGCCCATTCCCGTCCCACCACCATCTCATAACTTGTAGGTAGGTCGCTGCTTTGTATTATCAATGACGGCTGCATGTGTGAAATATTTTGGTGTGGAGGGGATGGAGGAGGGGTTAATGGTATGCGATGCACTACCACCCTCCTTCGCTTCGGGCCCCTGCCCCTTTTCTGGTTAGTTGGCGCGTAACAAGCCCCTTTTTACGGTGGGCAAGGAATGGACGTGTAAGCCGTACGACGCGCAATTGGTAACGAACGGATGTGTCGTTTTCTGTCTGGTCACATTGCGCGTTCAGTGTGATATCTGTAAAAGGCATACGTACGCAACGGGTGACAGGCAGTGATAGAATGTGAATAGGTACGGATTAAAAGGGCTGGGATCTCACGAAGGGATGTAGAGAACTGCCGTCGACTAAAAAGGCAGTTAGGTAGGTAAATCGAGGGTAACTCTCGGCTAATATATCTTATGACCAGGACCAGACGACATCCGTTACCATCACCAACACTAACGCATATGCGCATAATAGATTCCGTCATTTCCCTCTCTCTCTCTTCCCTTTTCCCTAAGATGTTAATCCAGGCAAGCTTCGGTATAATAATCCGTAATCCCATGCCATTCCTCCCGCGGAGTCCCGCCATCACGCCACGGCACGTTCTTTCGTCGCGATTCGACCGTCCACAATTAGGAGGTATTAATAATCATCCATCTTCCCATCGTAAGAATATCGCCGAAATGATATGCCGCACCTACCCTCTACCGTCTACAACCGCGCATCTGCCGTATACAATTCCCCATTCACCCTAACCGTATACCAAACCCCCATCTACCGTACATCCATCTACCGTAATACGGAGTACACATCCCGAAGCGCCCGGTTTTAGCTTCCCCTCCTTCTCTTCTCTCCAATTCTAGCCATGACGCAATTTGCCCAGATATTTCCATTCCACGTCTAGACACGCCTGCGCTTCGACCAAAGTAAACAGTAAACACCGGATACTGTATCGTAGATAATCGGTAAAAATAGTGACGGAGAAATCGGGAAAGAAGTTCATAATGATATGTCATCAACGACCCGGCAGTTTCCCGAACCCTCGCGTGCGCGCGAACGGAGGGAAAAGAAATAGATAGAAACTGCAGACGGTGATGTCGATGCAACCTGCCCAACAACGGTGAGCAGAAAGAAGAAGGTCCCGTCTGCTTATAAAGCAAGAAGGGTAAACAAACCAGGGAGCCTCGTCTCTCGCCCCTCCAACCACCAACCACCACCACCTCCTCCTAGAAAACCTACCTATGATTATCACGCACACATTCATTTTCAGCAAGCCCGAATACCCTAACCTACCTAATGAGATAATAATGGATGGAGAGAAAAGCCAAGCTTTTTTCCTTCGGACCATTCGGAAATAGAAAATAAGCGAGAGCGAGAAGAGGGAATGGGAAATCAAAACAAACCGTACGAACCCAACCCAAATAAACCGGCCCTTCGCCTCGCCTTCATCTTCGTCTCTTTCTTCCCAATATATCTCTTCCTTGCGATTATTATAGAGTCGCATAATAGCTAAAACTCTAAACATAATACTCTCTTCCACTCTCCCAAAGTAAAAATATCAATAAACATCCCTCCCTTTCTCCGATCTCTTCCCCCTTCCATACATATCCTTGCCGTACGACATCACCGCATCACCACATCCCCCCACTATCTCATAAGCGGTCTTCGCCCTACCCGCCTACGACTTGCGCTCTCGAGCGCAAGTAGTCCGCTCGGAACGAGCTTCACTCTTTACCTTATTCCTCCTACATGTAGCTACTCTGCCCACATCTGGCTCACATAAACGATGGCGACAGCAGCACCGGCGGTTCCCCGCGCATCCGCACCACTACCAGAGCTTGCCCCTGATGATCCTGTAAAGACCTTCGCACTGACAGGTCGTCATGGCAGCAGCGACGACAGTTCGCGCACGAGCGAGATCACCTCCGAGAAGATGAAAATAAAGAATGGTCACCATCACCATCATCATCACCAGCAACAGCAGTCGCGCAAGAAGCCCTCGTCGTCCGACAAGAGAAAGGAGTCCGCGAAGAGAGACCGGGAGGTGGTCGACCGTTCCGTGTCGCCGAACCGACTAAAGACCTTCCTCAAGGCCTTCCGGCACATCCATAATCTCAGTCCCCAGCAGGTCGACGACTTCATGGCCTCCTATGAGATATACAACCTGGATTGGGCCGACGAGGACGCCATGATTGCCGCTCTCGGTCCCGACTACCAACAGCAAGTCGCCCGATGTCTCACTGCCTACTACTCAGTTATAAATCACCTGTGTAGTCTAGGCGACGTCGAGAAGATGTATATCCCGCCGCTGATGGACGAAAAGGCTTCGGTGCGAGATAATCAGCTGCTGTTAGAGGAATCGATTTCCCGGGAGCTCGGCTTGAAACCGGGCATGAGGGTTCTGGATCTGGGATGTGGCCGTGGTCGCGTCGCTGCACACATGACAAGCTACAGCGGAGCAACAGTGACAGGATTGAACAGTGAGTAATCCAGTATTTTTCGTAATTCCCCCTTTTAGCTTCCATCTCGTTAGCTTCTCCGGTCTTCGGGCCTTTTGTTCGGCACGGCGGGGAAATCCGCTGTCACCGGTATCCTCGGAGCGTCTAGCCGTAAATTGCCTAAAGCCGTCCTATAGCCGGACACAACGGGTGAGAGCGTAACTGACTCTTGCTTGCCTTATAGTCGATGCGAATCAGGTCTTGCAGGCCAAAGATTTCAACCGCAAATGCGAATTCAGCAATGATTTCATAGTCCACGATCAAAATGATCTCCCGTTCCCATTCGGCGACGAATCCTTCGACGCCTTCTACGAAATTCAGGCTCTGAGCCTATGCAAGGATCTGCTGTTACTATTTAAGGAGATATATCGGTTGCTGAAACCGGGTTCGAAATTCATACTTGTCGATTGGGTCAGCTTACCGGCTTACGATCCTGAGGATCCCCTCCACGTCTCGCTCATGCGGCGCGTAAAGCCCTTAATCGGCGCCGTGGGCACGCCTACACCCACGAGCTTCGAGAAAGCACTTCGCGATGCTGGATTCGTCGTGACGCGCTCCGACAATCCTAGCATTGACGGTCTGCAGTCGGGGCTCATAGACAAGGTCGACATCTACTTTCGCTCCATACGCAAGCTGATCCATGGCCTTGTAAGGGTGCGTGCGCTTCCGCAGCACTTCCGGACATTATTCGACAGACTGTGTCTCGACGGACAGGCCTTCGTAGAGATGGATAACATGCGACTTATCACGACCACGTATCGCATCGTTGCCGAAAAGCCCCTGAATCCATGAGTCATCACGCGATACCTCACCCCCTTTTGCTCTCTTACCCCTAAGCAGGGTCACACACGTACTGGGCCTGGTCATTAGGGAAAATTGCTTCCCTCTCTCTCTCTCTTCCCCTTGACTGTTTCATCAACTATGAAGACACTTCATGTTTCATAGAGGCTTTACTTAACATTCTGAGAGCGGCCCGACGATAAGAGACGACGTACTATAGTTCATAATAGGTAATTGTCAGCTCCACAACGAGCCCTCGTCAATACTTAATTAATATTCAATTTGCACTTACAGTCACACGTTTTCTTGCTTCTCTTTTCGTGGGCAGAAATCTCATTGTGTTGAACCGGCGATGTGCTTCTTTTCTGCACTCGTCATTGATTGGGGGAGATGACCACCTGATTACGGAAGACGGGGCCTCTTTGTATGCATCCCAGGGCTCACGTGGCTTTGAGACAGCTGACATCGCCTTTAACTCCCTAGGTTAGCGTTCCCTACGACGTTGTCTCATGCGAAGTCGATCTGTTCACCCGTTTTCGGCGCGTGGCCTTTGTCGCACAAGCATGGCTTGAGACCTTGTCGGCTTATTGTCAAGACATGCTTGCACACACGAGGCAACTTGCGCCGACTTTCGGGGTCTTGTCTATGTTTGGCTTGCGAATTATGACGTTCTTTGTTGTATAGCAACATAGAGATCATGACCAGAGAGGTGAAGGGAACTGTTATTGCTGTCAAAGCTCGAATTGTAGGAAGAACGGCATTTGTTGCCATGAATAGGACAGAAAGTAGGACAGGACAGGTGATAAATATTGATCGCAACGGTCATTAGCAGGTTGTGAGATGCATAATTTTCTGGGAATGAATGGTAGCTTGAACGGAAGTGTTTCTGAGACGAGAGAGCTTAGGGTGATATTTCAAGCACAGGAAACGATGCTGAGCGCGATGGGTGTGCTTGACCGGATGCTCGGCCGAAAAGCAACGCCGAAATCTAAAGACTATTCCCAGTTTTCCATATGGGAACAGAAACATGCAAGGGATGATGACTGCTTCGAGATCAGAGACGTGCAGGACATATGTCCAGCATGCGCGACTTCATACTGCCAAGCCGTTGACTCAATGCCCTTCAAGAGCAGTTTCAAGCTATTGGACAATGATGCTGTTTCGCAGAAGTGGCGGATCGGAAACCGATATATTCTTCATGAGTCCGACGACGAGCGCCCCGAAGAAGATTATGTCTCTCTTATACAAGCGATCCGGACTCTCAAAGTTCTGGCACCTGCTGTTCCCACGCCGGCCGTCCGTGCTGGCTGGAAAGAGGGCGGAAAACTCATCACCATCTGCGATATTGTTCCAGGCAAGCGGCTCTACGACTTGTGGTGGAATCTGTCAGCCGAAGAGCGCGAGCGCATCGCTAAGCAAGTGGCTGGATATGTGAACCAGTGGCGCCAAACCGACTTCGCGGGGATATCAAATTTAGGCAGTGGCCCCGTGTATAGCCATTCCAATCTATTTGGAGCAGAGGATTTTGGGCCGTTTAACTCTGATCTTCAACTATGGACAGCCATTGAGCAACGGCTGCATGATGCCAACATTGATGAAGACACGATTCGTTTACTGAGAGACCACATGCCGCCTTCATCCCCGTGTGTTTTCACGCACGGCGACCTGTCAAGTATGAATATCTTTGTGTGTGATGGGGAGGTCGTGGCTATTACCGGCTTCGAGCAGGCTGCCTCTCTCCCCGCTTGGGCCGAGGATGTCTCTTTGCGCTTTTGCTATTGCAAAGAAGATGAGCAGTGGAAGGCACTTTTGGCTAAGTACACACGAAGCTACCGTGCTGCACGAGACTGGTGGATGCTCTGGAATGCTGTCGTCAAAAAAGACAAAGCGCGGTTGGAAAGCCTGAAAGCGCGGTGTCGCTGTTGGGAGAAAACGGTGATACTTGATGAGCCCCTCTGGTGTACGGAGTTGAGTGAGGAGGTCTCCGAACGTGTCTATATACAACAGACCGGTGAAAGTAATCGGAATATGTATTATCAGGGATTTCAATGGGACAGTGTAGATCTGGATAAAGAGAGGAGACATAAAGCGCATGAATCGGCGGAATTACAACTTCAAGGGGGAGGAAGCACCTCGCGGAATTCCTCCAAAACGAGCAGCTCTTGGATCGAGACTGGAGTGGAATCACAACTCCAGAGTCATGATATGACACCATCTCCCAAGAGTAGTTGCTCGCCACCGAAAGGCCTGCGTCCGTTAAGCCTCCCATTCTTTGCGTTGTCGGAGAGGAGCCCCTGGAGCATGGATGAGGGAGCTATCGATGACTCCTCTGGCAAGAAAGGAATGCTGGGGACAATCCCAGAACATGACATGAGTAGTGAGCAGAAGACTCGTGGGAAGAGGACTTCAATTTTCGGGGATAGAGCAGCACCGGGATCACTCTATGCGACATTGCGTGCTGCGTCTTTGGATAGGAAGGGAGGACGCAGTGTGCAGAAAGGTTCAGAGCAAGATATGGCTTTGGGTGATCAGGAGCCGACTTGGAGTGAGTTGCTGTCATTTATTATGCCACAGTCGTCAGTATCTTCATCCAGCTATGGTGAAGATGAAGGCGCACTAAAGGATTTGAATCAGGAAATGGGTGAAAAGTCATCTTATTAGAGCGGGGGTAATCGTGGCTGCCCCTTTCATTACTCTCTCATTCGTTGCTGCCTCGATTTCAACCCAACCACCTCATGAAACTGAAAATATGATTACCTAATTAAGATCTGGAGTTTAAACTGGTTTTTCCCGACGATCGTTGGTCTAGACTCTTGCCCATCTGTTATGGAGTCGGCTGGCAGCTTCCTTAAGGTAGAGTAATATCGTCACGGGTGTCGTCATCATCAAGGCCCATCTACGAGAAAGCAAGTGAGGCCAGCATGAATGAAACGTCCAGGCTATTATTTTGAACTCCCAGATTTTCTTCCAAAACATACAATATTCCTTCCAAGCAACAAGGCCACACATTCCTTTCCCGCTATAATAGAGGCGGTCTCAATTTTCGAGCCCCTATTTCATACACATCTAAGCAGTGATATCAACAGAGAACTCAGTCGCACCCTGATAATCAGTTCCGATCGTGTTTAAGGGGAAGTCAGCCGGCATCCACTCGTGATATCCTGCCATAGTGATGCGGGGAGATTCGGAGGTGTAGATGATGACGATGCGATAGATGCCCTCGGACCCGGGACGCGACGGGTCCTGGTTGAACTGCCAGCGCACGGCCTGGTCATCGCAGTAGACCTGCGGAACGTTAGGCAGCTTGGTGGTCGAGACGGTGTCTGCAAACTCGCAGTGCGTGTCGATCGCATCGCCGATCTGAAGGTCGTATCCAATGCTTTTGAACTCGTCAGAACCAGAAGAGATGATGGATTTAGCCTGTGATTAACTTACTAGGCACCGGACGCGCTGGTGTGCGCCTCGAAGTTGCTTACGTTCGCTTGCGCGGTCGTCTGGCGCTCCTTCACTGGGGAAGCTGTGGCGCCGAGGAGAAAAGGGGTAAGCAGGGCGAGGTACTTCATCTTGGCTTTGGATGACTCGTGGATGTGATGAGAGAAGGCTTTGGTGACAGATTGTTCAAGGCGCAGGAAGCTCGATGGTCCAAATCTTTTCGATGAGTTGCTGGTGAGTCTGATGCTTCTTCTTCTCATCTCGAGTGATCCGACCTGATGACTTTATACTCGTCTCCGACACGTCCGACGATATTCGCCACCCGATGGTTGTCGGCGTCGTGTGACCGTCGTCATCTCGTATTTTCTATTTATTCCTCGTATAAAGAGACATGGAAATATGTATATGCTGTTCAACAACGGCGACGCCGAAACGTAACGGTAGCTTGACGGGGCTGAAGACACCAACGCGACCAGCAACCAGTCGTTCAAGTCCTTGGATCATCGAGGGTTGTAATATTGACTCAGGGCCGATTTCATCGCTGAGTACGAGATGTTACGTCATTGACGCCTTTGTGGGTGGCTGCCTCCCACCAGTTCGCGCCCAGCCGCATAGCAATATAGCGGATCCGACGATGCGATGATGGTGGTGATATCTAGGCACCATCATACGACGCGAGCTCTCGTAATCCAGGACCTGCACCAGGAATCTCCCGTCCGACATGGACAAAGGTTCCTTATTTGTGCGTTTTAATCCTCTAGGCTGGGAGTATTCGGGACGGCGCGTGCAGATTGGTAGATCTGGAAAGACACCTGACCCAATCTCACTTGCCATGACCCCGTATCGAAAACTTGTCTATTCGCCGGGAACAAGCCCGAGGGGGGCAAAACCTTGCGCTTGGCCAGAGCTGAATCAAAATACATTTTCAGCAGCCTTCGAATTCCTATTCGACCCAATTCGTTTTTCACATCAGATCTTGACCAATCGATGAGAAAGGGTTGGTATTACGATCTTCCAGGTCGCTGCAGAGCATGCGGCGGTCTTGATTATGCCACGATGGCCATTCGCTGCCGTCGAACTATTAAATATCACCAATACCACCACCCTTGATGATCATCTATTAAGTATATTACATCTAAAATGACAGCCTTGGACAGACTTGAACTTGTCATTCCAAATGCTGACCTCAGGTATTAGGTGAGAAGCCAAAAGTCTATCACATGCCTCACGATGACTGAGGTCCGAAAGTCCTTGATGGCCTCCGGAGAAGTTCCCGACGATGTGGGATAACGGTGTTTCGGGGAAAAGAACCTACGAGCCGTCACTTTACCATTTGCGTTTGTACGTCTGTCTCATTCAGATAAAACGGCGATGGAGGGGGAGGGGATCTCCGGGGTCTGGGCTGAATCAATGAATGGCTTTGCACTCCAAATTTATGGAATGATTGTTCTTCCCCGCAGCAACCACCACGCCACAGGTATCGTGATTGGCCTGAACGGTATAAAGAGAAAACGTTTCAATGGAACATGACATCGCCTACAAGTACCGTACCGTAGACGCAGGGGAATATAATCAACCAGGGCGGTGAAGTGAACTAATGAACGGACTGGGGTAACGTTGCGGATTCCATATCCTTCTTACCTCATACCACGAACATCATTCTCGGATCCGAAGCCTGAGATTGATTCCCCGGATTGGCATTGCCAATCACTTCATTCGGTACCTTCTGTCGAGACCAACGATAGAATTCAGAATTATTCCGTTGACCTGATTCGCTATCAACCACAATGTCAGGCGAAAAAGACACACGCCCGATCGACATCGAGAAGCAAACCCCAGCCCTAGGAGTCGATGACAATGGCACGGTAGCATCAGACGACCTCTCGTTGTCGACGTCGAGCTCGCGCTCCGCCGCCGAGCGCACTCTCCTGCGGAAACAGGACCTACGAATCATGCCCCTGACCGCGGCCATCTACTTCCTCGCGTATCTGGACCGCTCCAACATTGGCAATGCAAGGGTCCTCAACACGTCCACTAAGAACGACATGCAGACCGAGACGCACACCACCAGCTACCAGTTCACCATTGCGCTCATGATCTTCCTCATTGGCTACTTCCTCTTCGAAGTTCCATCTAATATTCTGTTGAAGAAGTTCCGGCCCTCGCGATGGATTGCGTTTTTGATGTTCGCGTGGGGGCTTATCACGATTGGGATTGGCGGCGTTCATAACTACGGAGAGATCACTGGTGTGCGCTTTTTGCTGGGCGTGTTTGAAGCGTGAGCTTTTCTCTTCGATGCAACGTTGTTTCGAGTCTGAAGTCGATTTTACTGACTGGAGATTTTACAGCGGTCTGTTCCCAGGTCTGGTCTACTACTTGACATTCTGGGTAAGTTGTCTGTCTAACATGGACATTTGAGGTTAACATCGCACGGAATCATGGAAATCGATGAGGGTCTCGACTCATTGGAAAATTAACTGATTTCTTTTTTTCTTACAGTACAAGGCAAACGAACGCAGTGTTCGTGTCGCCTTCATCCTAGCCAGCGCAACCCTTGCAGGTGCATTCGGTGGAGCCATCGCCTTCGGCGTCGGCCACATGAACGGTGCCCGGGGCCTATCCGGCTGGCGATGGCTGTTCATCCTCGAAGGCGCTCCTTCCGTTCTGTCGTCATTCCTAGTCTGGTTTGTCATGCCAGATTATCCAGAGACTACTGCCTGGCTCTCGGAGAGCGAGAAGCGGCTCGCAGCGCAGCGTCTGAGAATCGATGGCTCCCAGGGATCCGCCTCGGGTCTCACCTGGCAAGACGCCAAGGAGACCCTGATGGACTGGAGGCTGTATGCTCATTACGCCATTTACTTCGCTGTCGCACTTCCCTTCAGCTCGTTGTCTCTCTTCTCGCCGACCATCATCAAAGGCCTGGGCTACCAAGATCTCAGTGCTCAGCTGTTTTCAGTCCCACCATGGGCTATCGCTTATGGTAAGTCTCCCATTCAGTCATACACGTCTCTCATGCTAATAGAACCAGTCGTATCGATCCTAAATTCCTGGGCAGCCGATCGCTACAACGCCCGTGGTTTCTACTGCGCAGGAGCCGCAGTAGTCGGAGCTGCTGGGTTCCTCGCATCTGCCCTCCTGCCACCAACAGCCTACGCAAGCCGCTACGGCACACTCATCGTGAGCACATCGGGCGCATTCGCAAGCATCCCGCCCATGCTCGGCTGGCTGACCTCCAACATCTGGAATACTTCATCCGTCGGTCTGGCCGTTGCCCTCAACGTCAGTATCGGTGCCGGTTTAGGCCAGATCCCCGGAGTCTGGATCTTCAAGGCCGAGGAGGCGAAAAAGGGGTATCCGACGGGCCATGGCGTGAATGCGGCTACATTGTTCTTCGTTGCTATTGGTGCGGTGGGCCTGAGGCTTTTCTACGGCTGGAGGAATAAACGGATTTTGCGCGCTGCTGCGCCGGGGACGACGCCTAGGCTATATGTTCTTTAAGTCTGCTGTAGTTTGTAGAGGGTGTATGAGGTCGTTTTTGGATGGTTTGATATGTGATAGCGAGGCGAGTCTTTGGTACATGATCATTTTGCCTTCGTATATATAACACTTTTTCATACCTCTTAGGAGGTTGAGACGCAAGCGCATCAGCATCGCGTTATTTTCAATTTCAGCCGGACACCTTCTTGATACCTTGATCTGTCCCGGTGCGCTGGTACTCATGCGCCTCCTAATTGTGATAGTATGCCAAAATTGCATAGACACTCGAGACAAGCTGCAAGGCAGTAGCCTTCTGCGTAGCTGTCAGAGATCTGACCAACATCGCGAACGCCACATATTAATTGGTCTCAGAGCCTCACAAGGCTCGACGACAACAAGGCATACTTCGCGAGCCTTTCCATCGTGGTTGCATAGGTAGTCATGTGAAATCTGGTCGTAGGTTTGACCCTTCAGTTAGTTTGGTTCAACCCTCCTGACTCATAACGTCATCTAAGATCTATCTCCCAGATCCGACGGCCCGACTGACCGGTTCACTGAGGTCACGGATGCCCCCTTGCATTGGAGTGATAATATACTCTCAACTGCTATTAGGATGCGCAGAGTACTGAAGTTCTCGTCCTTATTGCTCAGATCTCCAATTACACCTCGCACCGGGACTTACGCTGCAATCCCCTCTCTCAATCAGTGAGGGGAGGGGGCAAATAACATTCTTTGTCCCCCGCCAAGTTCTTGGTCGAAGAAGGTCCCGGGTGTATTTCCGAAGGAAAGGGCCAAAAAATCCCACGATGCCCTTTGTTTCACGGCGCATTTTGCCTCATTCATTCCAAATGAGTTGGTGGAGATTCGGGAACGAGATGTATATTATCGCCAGATTTCGCGCCCTTTGGTTACTCCTGAGATAGGATCTGAATTGGATACTGTCGTGACCCAATGTTAAGAGTGCAAAATGTACCCGAACTCCTTTGGACGCTTTATAGCAACTGGCCTCAGCTTGCTAGTTGTTTCGGCCTCTTCATCGCCACTCGATCAAGTTCCAAGTAGCCTACACTGCAATGAAGCGACATTCTCCTCAGTCCTGCCCGCCAACGCGAAAGTCGAGCATGTGCAGACTGTGACGGCGGGCAGTACGTACGGTGAGGGATGGGCAGACTACGCGTATCCGTATCAACCCACGAATCTCCCTGCGCTATGCACCGTCACGGTCGCGGTGAATAGCTCCGCGAAGTCGTCATATCGCCTGGGCCTTTTCCTCCCTGATAATTGGAATAACAGGTTCCTCGCGGTTGGCAATGGCGGCTTTGGCGGTGGTATCAATTGGCTTGATATGGGCGCCGGTGTAAAATACGGCTTTGCCGTGGTGTCCACGGACACGGGGCATAATTCTGTTTCCTGGGATGTAAGCTGGGCACTCGGAAACGACGAGAAGAAAACCGATTGGGGATGGCGCGCGTTACATGGATCGGTAGAGCTGGGAAAGGTTCTCACCAAAGCGTACTACGCGCAGTCCATTGCCTACTCGTACTACAGCGGATGTTCGACTGGCGGTCGTCAGGGGCTCAAGGAGACGCAGATGTATCCGGACAGTTTCGACGGTGTCTTGGTGGGCTCATCGGCCTGGTACACGAGCCATTTGAACAATTGGGTGACCAATGTGGCTAGGTACAACTGGCCCGCTACCGAGGGGAAACACATTGACTGGCGTCTCCTCCCGTTGATCGGCGCGGAAATCACGAAACAATGCGACGGCCTCGATGGAGTTGTAGACGGCATCATCAGTGCTCCGGGACGATGCCATGTGAACTTCGACGCGCTATCGTGTGACAAACCTGGTGCGAACAAAACCAGCTGCATCACAGCCGCGCAGACAGAGACCTTGAAACATGTATACAACGACTGGACGACGTCGACGGGCAAGTTCCTATATAAGGGTCTATCGCCGGGTTCCGAAGCGCAGATGTACGCAGTGCTGAACTTTTCGGACTCGAGCCCCTATGGAATCGGATACGTGCGACACTTTTTGCTCAACAACGCATCGTTTGCCTTGGCGGACTTCACGGACTCCCTAGTCACACTGGCAGAACAGACGGATCCTGGGAATGCCACGGCAGACAACTATGATCTCTCAACATTCCGCAATCGTGGCGGTAAGATGCTTATGTACCATGGCGCATCAGACGGTCTCGTGCCTATGCTGGGATCGAACTTATACTATGACCGTGTCGTGGACCGCATGGGCAGGAATCTGAAATCGACTCAGGAGTTCTTCAGATACTTCGAAGTCCCGGGAATGCAGCATTGCTGGTCAACAGCTGTCGGTATGTAACCTGTCATGATGAGTAGTTCCTTGCCGATACTAATCTTTTGAAAAGATGCCCCTTGGGCTTTCGGTGGATCATCCCAAGCAGCAATCCTAGGCCTTGATAAGTGGTCTGTCCCCGGATTCCAAGACGCCCAGCACGACATACTCCTTGCGCTCATGGACTGGGTCGAGAAGAAGGTCCCGGTTGATCAAGTCGTTGCCACGACCTGGAGACAGCCGACGAACACATCTTCAGGAGTGCTCAGACAACGACCGCTATGTCCATATCCTCAAATGGCCAAGTGGGATAAACGTGGTGATGTGAATGACGCGAAGAGCTGGAGCTGTGGGTAAGTTGACTCCTATGAGCCTGAGTCTGGATATTGTCCGGATGCTTTCTGGATAAAAAAGCTGACCCTGTCACAGAAGTCGTGCGTCTCATCCACACGCGCCATTTTTCGGCTGATGAAGGGAGACGATGAACATGAGATTCTTCCTTTCGTATGTTTTTCATCGTCACTTTAGCTGTTTTCATAGTCTAGCCAATCGAATAAAACTTTTCGCCTCCTATCCCAATTGAGACCAAGTTATTCCTCATGATGGGTGTGAATCCATGATTGTAAGGTGACATCGCAGTTGACGAGAGAAGAGAAGTTGATAGAACTCACCTTTTGAGTGGAAGAGGACTGAACGACTGAGCGTGGGGGTCAGAGCATTTCTATTCTTAACAAATCAGAATCGCGAATCACAGCAGCTGCCGACACGTGGCCGCTAGCGTCAATTAAAAGTGCACGGACCCGTCGAAATGGGGGCCGCTCGGGCGAGTGGAGTTGCGGACCGCTGCTGCAGGTCGTGCTTTAGGGAACTCAGCACTGCTAGAATTCACGATGGCAGGTGGTGGGCGTCTGTGTACATACCTACCCGATTCTGACCTCATTGCTTTCCATCTAGAACTTTCAAAGTGAATCAAGGTTTGCTTAGCAAATCGAGGCATTCTACGGATTTCTTTCATCATCTCGAAGCCTCTAGAATGTCTTTCTCCTGGATTTACTTCCTCTAGCATTCCTAACAAAATCACGCATTAGTATTGCGTGAGACATGCTGGAGAATCGAGACATCCCATCCAACTCTGCCTCGGTGCCTCCTCAGCCAACCCGACAGCTCACTAGCGTTATGTAATTGCCATTTTAGGTCGCAAAGTGGGCCGGGCACGAGTAGGGATTCCAACTAGAGCGCGAGATTCACTTCCAGCTTGGGCCATCTTTGGCCAGCTTTGACTCAGGGTGCCAACGGCAGGTGGTATGGCTATGTTGCTCTGTATGTGCTCCGCCACGTCAGTCTTCTCTGATCATCGGCCTTCTGGTAGGCAACAATCTCGCTTTTATTATTAGCAGAGTCGATCGAGCACAGAAACAGCGGGTTCCCAGATCTGCTGTACGAGTAGTGCACGCGTATATCTTAGGACTGGTCTGCTGCCACTCCTCCATTTCAACCACCCCTCGTCGTCTGTCTGGTCGGTCTGAAAAGCAACCACTATCGATCGTCGCACCACCCCTCAGGTAAGACGGGCTTCCAACAGCCACCCTTCTCGCCCAGTATGGATTCCGTAATCAGCTGTTTCGGCTCGACGAGGGACTCGATCACAACGGCTATCGTCGTAACCACCGTAGTCACCACACTAACCCTGACCTCACTCGCGCGCTATGCGCTCCAAACGCGAAAGCCCCAGATCTTCCGGGGCGCTCTCACAACCAGTGTACCTAGGATGTCCAAGGAACAACGGGACAAGATTCCCTATCGTTCGGACATTCCAGGAGCGAGAGATGTCGTCACACCGGTATGTCGACCATCACCGTCTATACAAAATCTCCTCGCTTTCTAACAGTGGTCGCATTTAGTATGGAAATATAAGAGTGTACGAATACGGACCCGAGGATGGTCGGAAAGTCCTCTTAATCCATGGCATCAGCACATCGTGCGTGACATTAATAGACATCGCCAATGGACTGGTAGAGAAGGGCTGCCGAGTGCTGATGTTCGACCTGTTCGGACGTGGTTTCAGCGATGCGCCAGGCGACATACCCTACGATACGCGACTATTTGTTACCCAGATTCTACTCGTGCTCGCCTCGTCGCCACTTGCCTGGACTGGAAACAACGGTTTTAACGTCATAGGTTACTCGCTTGGCGGTGGTATCGCCGTGAACTTTACCGCTACGTATCCCGACATGGTTGAGTCTCTAGTCCTGCTCTCACCCTCAGGACTCATCCGGCCCGAAAACATCGGTCGCCTAAGCCGACTCATATTCACAACTGGCATCGTACCGGAGCGTCTTCTCGCATGGATGACGAAGAGCCGTCTTCGCACACCCATCGACAACGCTGTTTCGAAACGGCCTTCGGCTAAGGAGGTGCTCCACGCTGTGGATGAGAAGGAAGACTTTGTCGATCTAGCGGTGCACGAGGCTATTGACCCGCCCCCGCAGGAAGACCCGACGCCCTTCGAGATCGAAGTCACCAATTTCGTACACTGGTCGCTCGACTACAACGAGGGTTTCGTGCCTGCGATGATGTCGTCGATCAGGTACGCTCCTCTCATGGAGCAACAGGAGTACTGGCGCATGCTGGCCAAGCGGAAGCCTGGCACCGTTGCCTTGTTGATAGGACGGGACGACTCCTTGATCCAGCGCGACGACTACAAAGAAGATGCTTTGCCCCTGATGGGAGGCAAGGATAATGTCTTGTTCCGCGTTGTTCCCGGCACGCATAATTTCCCATTCACACACCCGAATGGCGCCTTGAAGGTGATTTATGAGTTCTGGGGCCTCGCGTAAATCTGATAAGATATTGCATGCGACTCGGGTCGGTCAAGCTCAACTGTTCAGTCATGGCGATGCGGTATGAGGGTATGCTTTGATGAGATTCGCGGATGATAAAGTGTTTTCGCTCTCTGAAATACAGGAAAGAGGGAGAGTATCTTCGCAGATGACATGCATAGTTGGCGCGTTGGCATTGCAGCGTTCAGCATATGCGTAGACAGACAATAGATGATAAACCGAACCTGAACCTGAATTCGATCGTTTCTACAGTCCCCTTCCTGCTCGTGTGTAAGAGATGTTCCCATAGGTAGGCGCCCGCGTAACCTTCAAATGCCATACATGCTCTCTTTCATCAACTTCATACAACCCTTCATTCTTACAGAATCGCTCTCATATCATTTCATACATAAAATATAAAACAACCCAAGATATATGAGAATCTCTCATTTCTATGACTACAAGACTACGGTCTTTTGGATTTGCGAGTTTTGAAGGTCAGGCCATTCTCTGTTGTCGGCCCAAGCCGGTGGTGAGAGCATTAAATTTAGTTGACAGACAAACACCCGCAGAAACTAAAGTTTGAGTTATTAATCTTCACTGTCCATCGCACATGTTTTGATGTGGGTTAGGTAATAATTGCATTGAAAATGAAGCTGAATGTTTAAAAACCGATGACTTAATGAAGCGATTTCACTGTCATCGACACTTGTTAATTCAATGCTCTGTGAACCTACGGATTAAATGAACAGAACAGCACTCCAACAACAATTCACCACACAGCGCGCACTAACATCTCAAATCCAATCCATACAGAATACTAATCATCCCATTCCCTCCCTCGCGATTGTTTCATCACATCAAGACCCGACGTTTCACAGTTCCTGCAAGATCCTGTTCCTCTCTATCTTAGCCCCGATTCACCGGATATCTAGCCTAGATGCATCTCGTATGAATTGTACCTAGTTAGCAGAAAACTTCTTATCAATCCCGAGTTGCCCGACGCGTCCTTTCAGCTCTCGTCTCACCGGCCTTTTCACTACTGTTGAAGATAAGAAACATCTCATAACCAGCAGTAACGCGATCACCAAAACACACAGATCTTCCTTCCCCTCACACTCACACAATTACAATAACACAACAACTACACACAACTACACACGGAAATATATACGGAATAAAAAACAAAATGCCCTCCCCCATCCCAAAATCAATCTTCGACCTCACGGCCATAGAAGCAACCTGCGCACAATACAACCTCTCCCCAACGGCCTTCCACGCCCTCCACACCCGCAGCGTCGCCGCCAAGGCGACAGCGTATTGTCCGTACAGTCAGTTCCGGGTCGGTGCGTCCCTATTGTCTTCTCCCTCAGGTAATGAGGAAGGGAACGGAGAAGGAAATGAAGAAGGAAATGAGAAATTCTTCGACGGCGCCAACGTCGAAAACGCCGCCTACCCCGTCGGCACGTGCGCGGAGCGCGTCGCGCTCGCCAAGGCCGTGACGGAGGGCCATCGCCGTATCAAGGCGCTCGCTGTTGCTACGGATATCTCGCCGCCGGCTACGCCGTGTGGGATGTGTCGGCAGTTGTGAGTTCTTTATTCCCTACTTCTTATTTCTTTATTTTATTACTCCTTCACTCACCCGAGTATGGGTGATAATGAGAGAATGAGTTGGTGTGAATTGAAGTGAGGGCTAATGAGATGAATGTGTGAAGTATCCGCGAATTCTGCGACCTCCAAATGCCCATCATCATGTTCGACAAAGACGACATGTACATCGTGCTGCGTCTCGAAGAGGTAATTTCACCTTCCCTCTTCCACCCTTCTCCCGTTCATAAACTGACGAAATAGTTACTCCCCCTATCTTTCGGTCCTGAGGCCTTGCCTCGGCCGGTGTTTGCATGAGGTGAGATGAGCAGAGCATGAGATGAAACCAGGACGGGCAGTTATTGAGACTTATAGTTACATACATTAATCACGAATCTACGTACACTTACGATTGTTTTCAAGTTCTCCTTCTCGATCCGTACAGAGACCGGGTTCCCCAACTCCTGTTCATTTTACCCAGCGTGCCGGTCCAACATCCCCGCCCAACGTGGTGTCTTTCCCCGTGAAGGGAATTCAACTTCTGGCCAAAGTGCGGGGAAAAGGACCTGGAGAAGCGAGATGGACGTACCGAATGCACGGGATTATGCGGCGCAGACAATCCATCCTAACCGAATCAGCAGATACGGAGCGTGGATACTAACGATATGCGGACATCGCAACATGCTCGATGATGGAAAGGGTGGGCCCAACATCATGTATGGAATGTGATCGCTTCATCAAGTGGGAAAAGCCCCCTCGTAAGGATAAACTATTTTATCCACTGATCAACTGATCAACTGGATAAACACGACGGCGAAGGACCGACGTTGAAAATCATCGAAGCGGCTCCTTTGATCGGCAATCTCATTGCCTTAAGAAGGTCTGAAGCATAGCTACCTATGTAATCAGTAAATCGATGGCTTCCGATTTCCGTGGAAACAGTTGCAAAACACAGTTGGACCCGTCTGCGTACTGCATATCGAGGGGTGGCAGCGGTGAAATATACGGTCGCAGGACAGAGTAGCAGTAGGACAGCACTGTTATTTGTATCCAACAGCACGTGCCAGTAACAATCGGAACGCGAGTCAAGGATGCCACATCTCGGTAGGTTCGGTAAGTGACCGTTTCGAGTCGGGTCATCCTGGAGCTCGCTGTATGCGCACCAATGAGAGGGCGTGGTCGCGACGGGTTGATACATCCTGTAGGCCAACCGGGTGACGATGCGCTAGCTAGTGTCGAGGCAGCTTCTCGTCGTCTCCAGGAAACTACCCAGGTAGTCTCCGCATTCTGCTATCCTCAAACGAGTCAACCCCAGAGGAGAAACGCCCTAAATCTCGCTAACACATCTTCCCGAATCCCAAGCGTGGGGAATCTGCAGACATGCCGCATACCTACATGTAAGATGTTACACGCTAGGTTAGATTGGCCTAGCATCGACAGCATAGTCCTACCTATCTCGCGACGTTGACCTGAACGCCTGGAGTTTCTGCACCTATGGCAGATCGTCGAGGCCTTCCCCGGTCTGGCAGCTGGGGACCGGCCCCATGGGGAATTTATCCCAACACCACATTGACCCGGCCCTACAGAACCGGGAAATCGCTCCACGAGCTTCCCCGAGGGCCAGGGACAGACGGTCGTAAAGGGTGGTCAGATTGCATCCGATGCATGCAATCTCACTTGGTAGAAACCTATATGAGAGCTCGCTTCCGCTCTCATGTTTCTTGTGTTAGGGGATGGAGATTCTCTTCGGTTCCCGCCTTCACTGTACGGATTAGTTTATCACTTCATTGGATTGAGTCCTAACCACCGAAAGGAGTTTGGGGGAGGGTTCACTTCAAGATGGCTAAAATACCCAAGATCAGTCAGTATAACTATACTAGTTACCTAATGTTAGTCTGTTAGTCCATGTGCTGATAAAGTGCCACAGCGAATACCTACTTCGTGGCGATGATTGCCACGGTAGGGGGTATGTTGTTCGGCTTCGATATTTCTTCCATCGCCGCCATCGTTGTCAAGGACCAATATACCGAGTTTTTCCACAACCCGTCGGGTGTCACTCAAGGTGCCATCGGATCTGCTTTGGCTGCTGGTTCTGTCGTGGGGAGTCTGGTTGCTGGTCCGATTTCCGACAGATTTGGCCGTCGTGATAGGCGAGTTATTTATTCCATGCGGTGCTGACGGCAAGACTAACAAAGCGTGAACAGTGTAATGTTCGCTTGTTTATGGTGGCTCGTCGGAACTGCAGTACAAGTCTCCACGAACGGCGTCGGTTCATTGATTGCTGGTCGAGTCCTGAACGGCGTTTGTGTCGGCATTACCTCCTCTCAGGTTCCTGTTTACCTCGCCGAAATTGCAAAGCGTGTAAGTAATCCGTAGTAATAATCCATTCCGGGTAACGTGAATCGATCTGACAAGCCCAGGAATCTCGAGGACGAATCATCATCATTCAACAACTCGCTATCGAATGGGGCATCTTCATCATGTACTTCGCCAGTTATGGATGTGGCTTTATTCCAGGACCTGCGTCGTTCCGAACTGCATGGGGTCTCCAATTCATCCCGGCGGTTTTCCTCATGATCGGTTTGCCTTTCCTCCCCCGGTCGCCTCGATGGTTAGCCAAGGTTGGCCGCGAAGAAGAAGCCATTCAAACTCTCGCAGACATTCAAGCTGGAGGTAATAAGGAGGACGCGCTGGTGATTGCCGAGTGGGAAGAGATTACTACCGTTTTAGCGGCAGAACGTGCAAGCACTCGTGGTTGGAGGAAGTTCGTCACGAATGGCATGTGGAAGAGAACACTGGCTGGCATGAGTGTCCAGGCTTGGCAGGTGAGTCTTCCCACGTCTTTCACTTTCCTGGCTTGGTGAGTGATCGGCGCTAACAACTCGACAGCAACTGAGTGGTGCCAACGTCATCGTATATTACCTCACATACGTCTTCCTCATCGCTGGTCTTGAAGGCAATGTCGACCTGGTCGCGTCCGGCGTCCAATACGCTCTATTCATCGTGTGAGTACTTTCTGATCTGACACATTACCATTTCCTGCACTTCCAAAGCTGACAGTGGCTAGATTCACGACTGTTATGTTCTTTTTCATTGACCACACAGGTCGTCGGAGCCTGCTCATAGCTGGTGGTCTCGGCATGGGTATCTGCCACTTCATCATTGGCGGTGTCCTCGGAGCCTACTCCGTGCCCGTACCAGGCGGTGTCGGTGGCAACGCCAATGTCACTTTCAAGGTGTCTGGGCCGGCATCGCATACCGTGATCGCTTTCAGTTACCTTCTGATCATCATCTATGCACTGACGCTGGCGCCCGTTGCATGGATCTACGCCGCCGAGATCTGGTCACTCGGAACGCGGGCGACCGGTGTGGCTCTCGCCGCTGTGGCCAATTGGCTCTTCAACTTTGCTCTTGGCCTATTCACGCCGCCGG
Organism: Xylariaceae sp. X170; assembly: GCA_028637755.1. Classification (NCBI taxonomy): domain Eukaryota; kingdom Fungi; phylum Ascomycota; class Sordariomycetes; order Xylariales; family Xylariaceae; species Xylariaceae sp. X170. Next base: position 51,766 of record JAJFDJ010000138.1, read on the forward strand.
CTTTCCTGAACATCCAGTATAAAATCTTCATCATCTTTGGCGTGCTCTGCGTCTTCTCGGCTATCCAGGCGTTCTTCACGTACCCGGAGACATGTGGAAAGACGATTGAGGAGGTCGAGATGCTGTTTGCCAAAGGAGCGCCTGCACCCTGGAAGACCAGAAAGGGCGGTTCACGGTTGGATGCCGAGGTCCAAGCTGTGCTTGAGCGCCAACGTGGTGTTAAGAACGGACACGCTGAAGTCGGTGAGAAGACGGAGGAGAGCAGACTCGAGACAGTGTAAATGCCCAGATAGGGGAAGTGGAGAAGATGAAGTTGTGTTTTTTTCAAGTTATATTATACCCTCAAAAATACGGGATATATATGCTATATAACTCCCATCAATTAAACCAATAGTGTAGTTCTATTACCCAGGAAATGCGTAGCGTAGCAGCGGAAACAGACATGGTGATCTCGAGCGAGTACTTGCGAGTACCTCCGAAGCCCGGAAAACGGATGGAATGGCCTAGAGCGCATGCGTGCTAGCGGATGGCGCTAGCCACCTTATGTAACCCGATGCAGGGATTCCTATTGGGCAGGCGCAGCCTAAAGGGATCGACCTTGGTGGGCATTTTGGTGAACTTTCCTACTCACGGAGTAAGGTTCTCGTACAGTATGCCCTTATGCTCTCTGTACAGTACCGTTTCTGCTCCCTCCTTCGTATTTCACACCCTGAACGCTTCCGCACGAATACCCTCACTAGATGCTGGTAGACCACCAACCATCATCCTTCAATTCCAGTGCACTGCCGACTTCATGAGGTACTACGAGGTACCTGCACTCGCCGGGTCTGAACATCGACACATGATGGTCAATACGCATCTTGGCCTCTGTTAACTTGGCTGCCTCCTAGGACGTCGACTGGGTCAGCCAATTCTCATGCGCTGGTCTTGTCCGGTATTCGAACACACGGACTATGTGATGCCCATAGAGCACACATCAGCTCAGTCAGTGTTGTTGCCTGGTTTAGTGCCCGCGGCGCATTCTATCCCCATCCTCGCTCAAATATAGCCTACGCCGAACGTCGAAACAACAAAAACTCCGAGCCCTCCTCGAACCTCGAGCCCTCGAGCCTCGCACTCCGAACTCCCCAAATCCCGAGACCTCCAATCCCCAAGATCCCGACCCCGATACCTTGAAGGCCCGAGACACAGACACCTCGGACCATGGACCAGTCGGAAATACCAGCGCTGCTGGCGCGGCTGTCCGGTGAGGAAGATGCCGCCCGCAAAATGGCAGTCTTCAAGCTGCAATCCTCTATCAATGATCCGTCTTTCGCCGATGTTTTTATTAATTCGGGCGGTCTCGTCATCCTGCGACGTCTTATTATGATTACCGGCGGTAATACCCTCGCGTACTCATTACAAAGTCTGACGCGGTTGTTGGAGGTGGACATGGGATGGGAGATTTTCGACACTCCAAATTCTGGAGAGCTGATCAATCGAATTGTTGAGCTGGTCGTTTCAAACCCGTTAGTCAATATTCTGAGAGGAGCCATGTCAATTCTCGTGGCACTCGCCAGTCATTCGCCGCCGGAGACCGTTGCTACGCGGGACGTTTTTGGCTTTCGCGCCCTAAAGCCAGCCATTGCATCCCACCCCCAGTTTCTCGATGTCGTGGTCCAAAAGCTACAGTCTGCCGATCATGCGTTATGTGCGACAACCTTGTCACTGATCAACGCCCTTATCAGAGACGCTATATCGACCGAGGATACCAGTGACGGAAGTGCCAGTGGCGCAGGAGAAGAATGGGCTAAGTTTATCAAGAAATTGCAAGAGCAAGGGCTCATCAAGTCTGTGTATGTACTCATGCAGAGCGCCGCCCTCCAGGAGCTGGCCAACCCCCTTCTCGAGTTCCAATCCCTTACCAAGGTCCTGCTCAAGAAGTGGCGTGACGTCAGGGTCGATCTCGAGCGGCCAGAGCACCGACGGGCGCTCAAAAGCATACATCTAGCTAGTGCACCAAGCAAGGAACCCTTGAACGGAAACAGTGATGCCAGATCCGATGATGACGGGTTGGAACTCGGTGAAAGGGGAACTCGAAAGCACCACCCGGAGAAATGGAGACGGTTGGGATTCGAATCAGAAAGCCCGGGGTCCGAGTTCCATACAGCCGGCTTCCTTGGGATGATGGATCTCACGGACTACGTGCGGAAGAATGAAGACTCGTTCCAAAAGATTCTCCTCGAGCAGTCTACTCGGCCTCTACACGAGCGATGCCCTGTCGCGCGCGCCAGTATGGCCGTCACACTTCTGTTGTTTCAGTATTTCGACTGCGAAAAGTCGGATTTAGTGGACAATCGGGGTCTCTTTCAGCTCATGGATGCGGAGGAGCAAGACAAAATGCTCCAATCGTCACTACTTCAATGGTCGAAGCTTCACACTGCGGGTCTCCAGGCATTTTTCCGGTTGTGGCAAGACACTGGCGCGGAACAGAATGATTTCGCTAAAGTTGTGGAACTCGTCCGCATCCTGATTCAAAAAGTCGTAGGTACCGCCAAGCGGCAGAAGGATGTTGTCGAGATCGAAGAAGAGCTGCTCGAGTATGACCTGGCACGTCTGCGCAATGTTCAGATGAGCGTACTAGGTGAAGCTTTCGAGAATGAATGGGGTGACCTCTTCACCAAAGTACGTCAAAGCTTGAACGATGAGGCATACACATTCGTCAAGGAGCAACGAGTCCGGTGTCTGCTGCAGGGATCCTGGTTCTGTAAGCCAGCACTACGCAAAGATGCCGGCAGCGAAGGCACGCAGGATCAGCGATCGACGGCCAGCACACAATGGAGATATGCAAAGCTGTCCCACAATCGACGATATCTCCACTGGGCAGATTTCGGACTTCGGACGAACCAAGAACCCGGGCTCGATGGCCTCAACGAGAAAGTGGATCTGAAGCTGATAAGTTCAGTTACCTCTAGTGCCACTGACCGTAGAGCAAACTCATCACTCGTGGACCTCTCTACCTCGAAGGCCTCGACCAAACTCACCATCTATGGTTATGCCAACGCGGAAGAGGCTCGTAAAGGAAGCGAAGGAAAGGAAGAGCCCCTTCTCAGTTTGTACACTCTGAACGATAATCTTGCCGCCGAGTGGCTTGACGGACTTCTGATGTTGCTCGACCAGCGACCGATCACGTCGGAGACGACAAAGCTGCTCGATCTCGTTGTGGACTACGGTATGAAGATTCGACTTCTGAAGATAAGACAGGATGGGGCATGCTCGGGCCCGTCAGCTGGAGCAGGAAAGGTGCCGAGTCGAAAGAACTTGGATGATGATTATTACTATGACATATGAGTCAGGTAACTCTCCCCTTTTGTTCTTCCCGCATTGCTTTTGAGTCCTATCCGTCTTCTGGCAGAAGAGAGAGAGAGAGTTGAAAAAACAAGACAACCCACTCAAGGGGAAGGACGGCGGCGTTGTTTTTTCCTAACTTGTAATTTGGTTTGCGAGAGATATACCCCCCACAGTCGACTTGATATGGCGTTTATGCGAGTAAAAGGTATGAAAGGGAATTGCTGGATGCTTCTTCGCTCCCAACCTGAGGCAGGTGGTTTATTGTGAAAATTCCCCTGATTTGTCTAGGTAATGCTAGAATAATGAAGACAACTCATCATGTCCGGACTAGAGAAGAAATACCTCCTATTAGTCTCTACTACCGCCTTGAGTAATCCGTATTCCGTGCTTCTGTCTCCCTGGTACTGAGATCCCCGGGTCGCCCTTAAGCTTATCGTATCTCAATGTAACGCACGATCTACAATGCGCGCTATTGGATCTGCGCCAACGGGGACGGGTACGGCAGATCCTTACCCTGGAATCCGGGTACCTAATCCGTAGCTTGAGGGTCGGTTTATCGCATCATCGGCCGCGACGTCACGTCGCATCACTGGGTCAACGAGCGATGTGGACTTCTTGGCCCTGCTGTATTCTGCCCCGCCCCGCCACCGGTCAAGCGGTTTTCGCAGGGTGTCACAACAGCCAAGGCGCCTTTTAATTGCTTTCTCCCCTGCTCGGAGTCTGCAATCCGTCTCTGTCCATGTCGTCGCCGTATCTACCACCACCCATCTTATACGAAATCCACTACGTTTGACGCTCAATTCACACCGCTAGCTCGATGCCGCCCACGTCCCCCAAATCACCGTCCAGCAACGCCAGCAGCCTCCATGGCGTATTCCGTAACGGGTCCTGGTACTGTACGTATCTCTTTTTCCCCTGCTTCTCTACACAACAAAGAGCTAACCCTCATTCCGCAGGCAATTGCGAGCCCCGCCGACTCGCCCGGAAGAAGCTCGTGACCAAAAACACAAAGAATTACGGCCGGGGCTTTTACGTATGCAATATCGACCCCAAGGAAGGGAACGCGTGCGGCTTCTTCCTTTGGTGTGAGGATGCAGAGAAGAGGGAACGCGCGAGTTTTTCGACGAATGGACGCAGTGAGAAGCGGCAGACGACGTTGCACGAGAGTATTACGCCGCGCAAGGGACGAAGTAAGAAGGAGAAGCAGAGAGAGAAAGAGAAGGTGAAGGAGAAGGAGGTGGTCGACGCGGTTGATTGTTTGGATGACGCAGTCGACGCGAAGGGTGGTGCGGCGCCAACCTTAATAAATCAGCCTGCGGCAGCCGCGCTAAAGTCTAAATCAGCGTCGTTCAATCACTACGAGAATACCACGTCCTGCGACGAGGAGGACGACGATAATAGCCCGATCAACACTCGCAAGCGAAAACGTCCAATGGATGATGGTGAACCCGATTTCCTCGACGAGCTCTCGTCGGGCGGCGAGGAGGAGCTGCTCGCTGTGACGGATCAATCGGCGACCAAGGCCTATAACAACACCAACAACAACAGCAGCAGCGTCTTCACGACGCCAAACACACAGCGTACAGACGTGAAGCACGGCATGCCAACGCCATCGCTCACGCAAAGTCGAACAACCAAAAAGGTCCTCTTCCAGGACATCATGGCTCCGTCGAACACGAAGCGTCCGCGTCTCGAGAACGAGGGCTCGTCTAGCGACGCCACGGCCGTTGAACTCTGGGGCACCAGCGCCGTCATCAACGCGCCGGCGCCAGCGACGAACGCTCCTAAACCCCCCGCTGCCGTCCCGCAACCCGAGAGCTTGACGAAGGAGGTCATGGAGCTGCTGAAGAACGAGAATATCCCGCATTCAGTGCGCGGGGCTGTGCGGAAGACGCTTGATAAGTACGTGTCGCAGGCCAAGGGTTATGAACGCGGTCGTGATGCGGCGCGCAAGCTGGCGAAGGAGGCGGAGGACCGGTGCGTGCGGTTGCAGAAGAGGGTGGATGCGTTGGAGAAGTCGAGACAGGATTTGCGGACGCAATTGATGGAGATGTGGAGTAGTATGTGAGACGTGAACGAGGTTGGCAGGGAGACGATATAAAGAAACAATAGTATCACAAGTCCTTGAACAGAAATTCAGCAACTCTTTTTATTCACCGAACTACTTCGTACTTCGTACATATAGACGAAAGTTAAGAAACTCTCTCTGTGATGTGAAACGGTATGTGTGCAGTTCTGATCTGAACGGGGTGTGCGTGTGTGCAAATCAAAGCAAAAGACAACAACAATAAACGCCGACATGATCCATGTACTCTCACTCACTCCTCTCAACAAACCCCAACTCCTTCATGAATAAACCGTGACAAACCCCAAGCAAGGAAAAAGCAAAACCAGAACCTATAGGTCGTGATGAGGGGGGTTGGTTGGTTGTATGATGCATGACGTCCTGCGTCGAGATTCGATCGAGCTTCATCATGAGATCTCAAAAGACGAGACTCTCACATCTGCATCGCAGCATACTCGACATAATACGGCTCCAGCGAACGCAACTGATGAGCACCATCGCCCCAAATACCCAGGACCGAAACGACAAAGCCCACACCATAAAGCACAGTCTGCACGAGCTGATCGCGGAAAAAGAACTCGACCTCGCTGCGCACTTCCTCGCCGTTGACCTCTTCCTCGAGAAGATTCTCCTCGCCGCTCGCGCTCGCACCACCTTCCTCGCTGTGGACGTCGCTGAGAACCTCGTAGCTCGCCTCCATGCGGCGGGCTGCGGCTTTCTCCCGATGGGCCTGGGCCAGCGCGGCGCGGCGTTGGGCTGCAACCGAGGAGCTGGAGCCGGGCGCGGGGCCGAAGATGTAGGGGATGAGGTAGTCGGTTGTCAGGCGGGTGCTCAGGGCGAATACGGAGGTGTAGATGAGATACGGGTGGCGGTAGCCTGAGGGCGAGATGATGTACGCGAGGAGGAAGGAGGAGCCGGAGACGATGGACAGGGTCGTCAGGTGGGTTGTCGCGTTGGCGGCGAGCGAGCGGCAGGCTTTGGCTGCTGAGGAGGCGGAGGAGAGGTCGAGGAGGGAGGGGATCATGAAAGTTGAGAGGGTGTAAGATGTTCCCTATGAAAATGTGTTAGTTTCGAGGTGTATATTGGTGCAAATAGGGGTTGTCGTTGGGGGGATGGGTGGATGGTTCATCGCGAGTTTCGTGATGATAGCGGGGTTTTTCGGGAGGTGATGAGGGGCATTCGACGAGATGGACAGCCAGAAAGACTTACAGTCAGGAGACCGAGGGAAACGGTTCCGACGAACTTGAGAACGGTCACCTTCTTAGACGCCATGGTGCCTGGCAGGCTTGAATCTTGAGTTTCGGCGTTGTCAGGGTTTCGTTGAGCTTGGATGGATGCCTTGAAATGGTTGAAGGAGAAAGCATGAGGAAGGGGAGAGTTTGGATGAACGTGAGATGGGCGAGCTCAGATTCATACGTCAGAGACACACTCGGGCACAGAGCTAGGAGAGACACTCATTACCTGATCCGGTTAGTAAGTGTGCATTCCGCAGCCTAGACTTCGGTATTTCACACATGCGCTAGTGCCGTTAGTGGTAATTAGGGTGCATAACGAGCTCCACCGCGTGCTAATGCATGGGGCCCCGTACGGAGCATGTACTCGGTATTCCGTATGTGGGGGCTGGTGCCGCACGGTACGGAAGGGTGGGTCGGCCGAGGTACACCTGGTTGGATCAATCGTCGCTCGGTCGTCGTCGAGCAAAGATCGCTTCTGAAGCCGAGTATCGTTCATCGATCTGAGTGAGACTGAGGTCTAATACTGCAACTATCTCGATATAGGTGTTCTTTCCATATATATTTCACTTTTCTATCAGTTCATATTGAATTTTCTCGAATTTTTAACTTCACAAATTTAGTCGGTGACTCGGTGAAACACGGCTTGAACACCGAAAAGCCATAAGACGCCATCTGATCCTCAAAAATCAACATGCCTATCCCAAGATCGGAATATCTGAGTAACGTCTGGAAAGATGGAATATTCGGTTAGTCAACACACTTCTCAGGAGAGACAAAATTCTATCACTTTTGGGTACCGGAGCTAATGACTGGACAGACGGACGTGTGGTCTTCGTGACTGGTGGCGCCGGCACCATCTGCAGCGCTCAGACGAGAGCTATGGTGTATCTCGGTGCCAATGCTTGTATCATCGGTCGCAACGTGGATAAGACCAAGGCTGCTGCCGCTGATATTGCTACGGCCAGAGAAGGGGCCAAGGTTTTGGGAATTGGCGGCTGTGATGTTCGGGATGTGCGTACAGCCTATTCAACTTCATCGCGTGAGATGGTTACTCACTAACATTTTCGAAAATAGCCCGAAAGTTTGAAGAAGGCTGCCGAGCAATGTGTCAAGGAGCTGGGTTCCATTGACTTTGTCATGTATGTAAACCCGAACCCTTGAAGTCGACTATGAGAACTGACCCCTATTCAGCGCCGGCGCAGCAGGTAACTTCGTCGCGCCCATAATGGGCCTGACCTCAAACGGTTTCAAATCCGTAATGGACATCGACGTCCTAGGCACCTACAACACCGTGAAAGCAACAATCCCCCACCTCATCGAGTCGGCAAAGCGGAATCCCAACCCCAGCACCAACGGCCTGACAGGCGGACGCATCATCTATGTCTCAGCCACGTTCCACTACGCGGGTATGCCCATGCAAGCCCATGTCTCGGCCGCCAAAGCCTCCGTCGACGCCATCTCCGCGTCCGTGGCGCTGGAATTCGGACCGTACGGCATCACTTCGAACGTCATTGCGCCCGGCGGTATTGCCGGGACGGAGGGCATGGAACGGCTCGCGGGCGGCGAGGCCGACTATCAGAAGTCGGCGAAGCATATCCCGTCCGGTCGGTGGGGAACTGTCCGCGATATTGCGGATGCGACGGTCTATCTCTTCAGTGATGCGGGCAATTACGTGAATGGCGATGTCCTTGTCGTTGATGGCGCGGATTGGCGGAATAAGGGGATGGGTGTTGGACGCGATCCGGATATGCAATACCCTGACTTCTTGCTAAAGGGTGAATTCTCCAAGTTTGTGAAGAGTGGACGGAAGGAGAAGTCTAAGCTATAAGGGCGGTTCTTGTCTCATATATCCTAGTCTTTATGTGAAAGAAGCCACATGAGGTCGTATTATTTGTATTGAGGCCGGCTTTGAATATGACATCTTACTGATGACCACAGTTGATCTGAGGATTGGTCCACTAGGAGAACAAACGTGGAAATTAAGAGGAACCAAGGAGAACCCCGCTAAGTCAGAGAGACATCTTTGGGTCCTAAAAGTTAACCGGTCTTCTTCGCCATCAGCATTGAAGATACGTAGGCTCTTACTCGAAGTTGTACGCAGGGATGACAGTGCAAGAGGATGAATAAGGTCATAAGAAGAGGGCGATGATTTACTTTGCTTCAATAGTCTATTCATGAACAGACTCTCCTTCCATTCAACTAGGCTTCGTTGATGAGATCCTCTATGAATCAATCAACCGCAGTCTAGTGACGTCCGGGTATAGAAGTAAACTCCCATGATGTAGATATACCCGGTAAAGTATTTTCGAGGATCAAATGCCACCGTAATCACTGCCATGGCGAGACCTCTCCTAGTAAACCGTCCCACGAAGGAAACTTCGTCCGGTAACCTTTCTACCGCGGACATGAAGAAAAAACAATTCCCTCGAATCTGTCCACTTTCACGTTCACGTTTGAGCAAACGCAAAGCTTGAAGATGAAGCGGTTTCCCTTCAGAAGCGCCGCCACGCCCGTCCAGATCATCCACCCAACGGACCGCAATCCAAACCACCAAATCAGCCATCCGTACCTTTCAGCCAGACTCCAGGCCGGAAACCCTGAAGTCCGTAAAGGGTCCCGTCCAGAATAGTTCATCCAGGGACCCGTCAATAATAGAATCCCCCATAATATCATACAAACTCGCCTCCTGTCCAGTTACCCCCTAGTCCTCTTCCGGTTGGCGTGCCATACTGTGGTCCTCGATCTCCGCTGGTGCGCCATCTCCATTTACACGAGCAGGAGGGTTATTATGAGCAGGGTGTCTCTGCTTTTGGATCCGTCCCGAGGATCGATGTCTGCCCATGTGGCTTCCGGCGCGTAGCAACTTGGTCGCACTGATGATGGAAGTCTTGATGAAGCGTCCGACGGCTCGTGCTAGTTGTGGATCCAAATCTTGCGCTTCGGCGAGCGCTTTTTCTATCTCGTTTCCGGCTTCGTGAATGCGACGGAGTGTTGATACTGGTGCGGTTGCTTGTGATGTTTCTTGTGTTGTTGCTTGTGTTGTTGCTGGTACTGGAGGTTGGGGTACTGGGCTTGCTGGCAAGTGGTTTCCAGGGCTAACATCAACATCGCTGTCAGGGGCAGGTGCCATTTCAGGGGTAAGGGACCGTTCCTGGTTCTTGACCTCTTCAGGTTCCTCTTGTGGCAGAATGCGTGGTTTGAAAGTGGCATTTTGCGGCCTTTTAGTAACGATGAGTTGATTCGACGTGACGCGCGCGCGGAATCCGGTCACCGCCTCAACCATGATCCAAATGTCTCCAGGAATAATACCTTCGGCCTCTATCAGTTCCCGCAGATCCTCGAATTGCTTCTGCGCAATCACGATATCTTCATCCACGGCTCGACCTCTCAGACTAGACTTCTTCTGCACCCGCTGCGAATACCCATGGCGTTTTGAAAAGCGACTGACCCATCTCTGTCCCACCGTCGGAGGAGGATTGGGGTCCGCCGGGTCTGCCTTTTCGCGAAGAATGCGATTCGCAACATCCCCGATGAAGTCTGCGCGCACAGCGAGATGTGCTTGGTCCAGACGGTCGATATAACTGCAGATGGCCTTTTCTTCGTTGGGCTTGATTTTCAAGTTGGCGGCGGGCGGTCGGTAGGGTCCGCCGTGGCCCTTCATGCGGTTGTAGAGCTTGCCGCGACTGATGCCGAAATTGCGAGCCACGACGGCCTTCTTGGCGTTGGGATGGGTCTGCAGGTATCTGATGGCATCCTGGATGCTGGCCTCCATCTTTGCAGATGCAAACCGCGATGACGATGATAAAATGGGTGGTCTGACTGAGAAAATGCAGACAAATGATGAGTCGAGGTGGTGGGCGTGGATGGCTAATTTGGTGGTCAGCAGTGATAGCGATGATAGCAGTTGCTCGCAGTGATCGCAGTGACCGAGCACGCACCATGTGCGACGCGTGGCGGCACGTAAAGTATTAGCAGCTGAAGGCCTGGCGGACGGGGTTTTGTGGGGCCCGGAGGGTTTGCGTTTTAGGGCCCGACATTTTAAATAGAAGCGCACTCTTTCTTGCTTTCTGCTCGCAGCAGTTTTTCTTCTTCAACAAGTACCTTGCTGGCTCCAGCAGCCCTCCGGCTCCAATGCATTGACGACGGCCGGGTCAACTCGTATGTTTTTTAGCATGTCGCCTAAACATGATTTTAGGCCCTCCGACTGCGATGCGGCGACGATGACGATGACCAGCATGATGTACGGAATAGCAAATCTGCTGATCTTGAGTGTGGACTCAAGTGTCCAGATTGCCAGTTCCATTCACATCAGACATATCTGGGTGGATCACAAGCAACATTCTTCGTGATCTGATAAATCGCGGTCGACTACCTCGTCAATTTGAGGATGGCCTCTTTTTCATGCTAACAAGATGGTCCTGATGATGGCGATGGTCCTTCCTATATGAATTAATGTCCGTCTTCATGGCTGGATTGATGGTGATGGTCTACCATTGATGACGCTGCCCCTGAAGGACCGGACCATTTCTTAGGTTGAATGCACAGCATTTCACGTCGACAACGCTGAACACGGCATTGTCAACCTTTTGGACAGAGATTGGAGAAAGACGCACGATGTTCTTGATTGTGCCGACCCATGAGGACAGGTGCACAAGATTCCAGGAACACAAGAGAACAAGCGAGCAATAAATACCTGACAAGTATCGGACTTATCAGTCACCAAACTTCGGACGCTTGCTTTTCTCATTCGGATACTTACGGATTACTACGACCTAGATCCCCAGACAAAATCACCAGAGCTCTTCCTCGACGCGGAAATCCACGGCGGAAACCTCCGTCCCCTTCGGTCCAGACTCTCAGGCCTCCGTGCATACCCGCCGCATTCTGTACGACACCATCTTCGTTCGCACAGGCTCACGGGAGAAAGGAGGGGATATATAAGCCCAATGCATGATGCATGCCTCAACGGCGTATCTTCTGCTCGCTCTTCCAGCTAGCTAGCTCAGCGGCGAATGTCTCTCTCTCCAGCATATGTCGTGGCGTATGTGCGGTGGTTTTCAGAGGAGTATCTCCCACCCAGACAACGCAAGCACTGGGGGTTCGACCCTGCGTCTGGTCATTACCGGTCGTGTGTAAAGGCTCGTTTGACACCCGATGAATCAGCCCGAAAGAAAAGCTTGGATTCACAAGGCCCGCGAAGCCGGGTGGCAGTTCATTTGTGCGTGTGCCCTCAGCCCATTGTGGGGTGCTGTGAAGAGGGACTCGTCCAAGAAGTTTGAGGCGGTTGACGGTAGTTGGTGCGTCGTTTTTTTATTTCCTTCTTTTCGAGGTGCTGATAAATCTGTGATGGATTTCCCTCTTCCTCATATTCTTCAGGTTCGTGTTGGTGAGAGTCAGAGGTAGAGCGGATCGGGATACATATGTATCTCCTGGTTTGAGACCTAACCTTCAGGTCTGGTTATGCCTCCCTCCCTTGTTGTACGGTAACAGAGTGAAGCGTTTGTATTGGTCGAGACAGTTCCGGAGATCTACATGTAGTCTCGGAGACAATGATTCAGGTCAAGATCCTCGCTCTCATGGACCCGAATTGCATGTCACTGAGACAGTGCACGCGAGATGTTTCGTTACAGCAGGCATGGCAAGACAACGTGTCTCGACGGAGTCATGATAGCTATTTCAAACCGCAGGAGGCGCTGGGTTTAGCAGGTTTCAGGACCGAAACAACACTAAAGATGGGTTACAGCAATCAGCATGTCACGGAAGGGGGTGGACGTATGGATGCTCGGTATGAGATATCGCGAAGTCTCCCGTTGCCGAAGGAGCCGTGCGGCTACCCCAAGATATGTCGGCAATCCACGCGGCCCGTCACGCGACTATAATCTTGGGGTTCCCAAATGCAAAGTCTTTTCATCTGATTATTCTACATTTTACAAGGACACTATACACCTTGCGCCGTTCAATTCCACGGCCAGTTGAATGATGGCACCGTGTGTTGGCTGGCCTCTTGCCTGAGGTCTTTTACGAAAGTACGCAGGACGGCCAGTCCTACCAAGATCACAACCTTCTGCTTACGTCGTTGAGCATAAATATCTCTGTATGATCTGACCACCACCAAGACGAAAGACGGATGCATAAAGAAAACAAACCAAACACAGTGAGAATGGAAACGACGCTGCCGTGTCACCCATCTGAGCCCGCATCGCACGTTTATTGCGCATTTTGTAAAACCCGAGTGCCTCTGATGGGCTGAGACTGCAAGGCCTACCCAACGGACGGTGACGAATGAGAATTCGTAGAGGCTCCCTGAAGAGAGACAGTTGGGAAGACCATGCGCATATATTCTACCTCGGATTTCCATGGGTCTGGCGCCGATCCCGAACAAACGGGACAACCACACGCCAGTATGTCTCAGTCGAGACCAGCCATTGCGTATTCAGACCACATGCTCCAACGGTGTCACACAACCCACCTCGACGGAGAAGAGGAACGACAGCGATTTGCGATGCTATAAATACGAAATAGGACTTCCATCATGCGAGGGCGTTGAGTACCTACATATGCCTGCTGATTTTCTTAATCCACGGAAAAAGTGGTCGTCCCACGCTCAGCCATCCTACGCTGATTACTCTCTACTGGGGCTCGGTGGCTTTGAGTGTCTCCTCCCACGCCGTGGCTTTATCTCTGCAGGATTGACATCCAATGTCGATAGATTTTAGGGGGACCATCCTGGGAGTAACATGGGCCTTGACCATCATTTCCCTCGCCGCGGTAGTAACCCGATTCTACCTGCGAAGGAAACTCCAGACCCCTATCTCGTCGGATGACTGGCTTATGTTCCTCGCGGAGTTCTTACAATGGGTCTATCAAGCCATCCTCACCAAGGCGTGCACGACGGGGCTGGGAAGGCCATTGGTAGCACTACAAGAGTCGGACATCATCGAGACGAACAAGTGGGGTTGGATATCTACGCCATTCTCCAATGCGGTCTCGGTAACTGCGAGGATCTCCATCACGATCTTGTTGATCCGCATGTTTGGAACGAGACGCTGGTTTAAGTGGTCCATGATCATCGCTGTGGGGATCATTACGCTGCTCGGTGTCACCAATATCATTCTCATCTGGACCATGTGCAGCCCCCCTGAGGCCTTGTGGGATACGTCGATCAAGGGGGTGAGATGTCTGGATTTTCGCGTTCATCAATATGTAACTCTGTCCTTACAAGGTGAGTTGATACAAGCAACGACTGCGTGATTCTCTGTTGAATTAACACGACAGTTGGACAGTACTGTTTTCCCTATCTGATGTCCTCTACGTGGTCTTGCCCGTCGCGTTCGTTTACAAACTGAACCTAGCAACCCGCCAGAAAGTAGGCCTCGTCATCCTGCTAGGTCTCTCTCTCCTTACCGCAGCTGCCGCAATCTCAAAGGTGGTCATCAACATCGTGTTCTCGAATACCGATCCGAACCCGAATGCATCGCAACCGTTCACGCTATTCGGCATCATGTCCCTCATCACTTCAGTCGAGCAAGCCCTCGTCATCACACTCGGCTGCGTACCAGCGCTCCGATCCATCGAGATGCCATTCCTGCGCATGATCTCGGATACCCTAGCAAGTTGGCTGTTTACCAAACACTCTTCCACAACGAAAAGTTCGTCCGCATTAAGACATAAAAACACAAGACGGAGTGGCCCGTATCAGGATATGGAACTCAGACCCTACGACACGTCAGGCGAACGCATCGTCCCCCTTCACTCGATCACGAAAGTCCAGACGGCTGCCGGTGTGTATGCGAATGGGTTGGGGAATCATATTCATCGGACGGATGATTATACCGTTACGTATAATGATGAGATTAGCATTAAGGGAATGTCTGTCTTTTAGGGAGGGTCATGTATCCTTTTCGCCGTTGTTAACCGTACATATTAATATTCAATCGATTGATAGGATGACCGCATTGTATGAAGAAGCACATTCTTTCAGACTCGCTAACATGACAGGCAGTCTGCTTGGTTACTGGTTCCCAAGGCATCTACACCACACCCCATTGACTCCTCGGGTCCCCAATCGTCTCCGCATGCTTGGCTACGAACCTATAACCGTCTCGTGACGAACCAGTGCGACCTTGAGCCTGAACTTCTTTATCAATTCCCCAATGTGTGAGAAGTATAAGTACATTTCTAGGATTCCATTCATCGTGCCTAGAGGCTAGGAGTGAGGGCGCACATGGCGTCACGCTGCAGACTTACGTCGACTTGTAAATACCATATGCTAGTTCAGAAACGCCTTCGTGAAAGACTTGGATGATATGGACGTTTTATGAGAAGGATAGACGTGAAGACACGGAATTATTTTTCGATTAAGGGGTAATTGATTACAGTGCCAGTTTACATGGTTTTTCAAGTTATAGGCAATCAGCGATTATGCTTCGTAGACTACCATAGCGGGAAAATGTTGTTTTGGAGAACGGTTCTTTTAGGGGTAGAACGGTTCTTTTTGACGCAGAACGGTTCTTTTTGACGCAGAACGGTTCTTTTTGACGTAGAATCGTTCTATCTCATAAAATCATAATCCATTCCTTTAAGAGAATCATTCTTTTTTTCAACAATCATTCCATCTTACAAAATCATTCCTCATTTCTTTAAGAGAACCATTCTTTTTTCAACAATCATTATATTCAATACAATCATTCCTCATTCCTTTTAAAACAATCATTCCATTTTAAACAATCATTCTACCTCAAACATTCATTCTCTTCTCACCACTCCCCTTCCCAACTACCTCATTCATTATACTCATACCTTCACTTTCCACTCTCACTCATCATTTATATACTTCTTTAAAAGATCTACCATTAATAATCGTAAAATCGTAAGCCTCGTAGTGTAATAGTAAATCGTGACTCCTCGTAAAATAAAATGCATGTTCGAACCGTGACCGTAGCAACCAACCTTTATATAAATAAAATAATAAAAACACTTATTTATATTCATAAGATACAGAAAAAATAAAAGTTTCATACAATCTTTTTTTTTTCTCATAGAAATCATGATTTTTCTTATATATAAGCTATTTACATGCTCTTGCATAGTAAACAGAGTGAATTTTATGCATTTGTTGAAAAAGAACCATTCTCTGATAAGAGAATGGTTCTTCTGAAAGAAACGTTAGTTTCTGAAACAATGGTTGTTATACAGAACAATGCTTCTGCGCTAAAAGAACCGTTCTCTAAAAACACGTTTCGCCGCTATGGTAGGTATTAGCGAAGTGATGATAGCCAGCTAAATTACAGTTGATCCAGCGACTCAGCTCCTCTAGTAATGTTCACCTCAGAGACTGAGGGGATATCTCAGGTCACCGTTATCCCCCAACCTTTCCCATCCTCCCTTCTTTCACGAAACTCAATCCTCACCCTCACATCCGGGCGGCACGACCCATTCCCCCCAGCAAAATATTTCGGTCCATCCCCTCCAGGTGGTATACGAAACTCATAATTCATCAGTAAATAAACCAACGCGACCTTCATCGTATTGTCCGCAAACGCGCGTCCCGGACAAGCCTGCGAGCCGTCTCCCCAACCGGGATTGTCAAGCCCAAGACTGGTGAATTGATGCCGATCCTCTTGACCGGGGAGGTCTCGTAATTTGTAGAAACGCATGGGATCGAAGACCTCCGGGTCCGTCCAGAGTTTCTCAGATCGCGGGATCTGATGGACGTCGACGGCGATATTCGCGCCTGCAGGTAGTTCGGGGCCGATGGAGAGTTGGACGGGGACGCGGAGTTGGCGGTGGAGGGCCACTTCGGTGCATGTCATTGTCAGTCTGTGATATCAAGCATCTTGGAATAAAAGGGGGGAATCAGAGGAAAGGGGCACATACAATCTCCAGTTAGATACCACCTCACACACTCGCGCAAAAAACTATCCAACATCCTCAACTCATTCAAATCCGTCGGCAATACTCTCCCCTTCCCCATATCCCTAATCTCCCCCCTCAACACCTCACAAAGCTCCGGCCTGATCCCCAACTCCGCGACAACAAAACAAAACAAATCCGCCATCTTCGGCGTCGCCTCAACCAACGCCCGGATAAAATCATGCGCGACCTGCGCCGCATTCCTTTCCTCGCGCTTATACCGCCCCATCAACCACGCCGTCACCGGGAACCTCTTCTCCGGGGACGCTCGTGTTAGTGCGCGGATCTCGTCTTCGTTGATACTCGCCGCTTCATACGCGCGTAAGTCCCGTTTTATCATGGGATAGAGGAGGAAGCGCATGTACCAGTACAGCAACCACGCGGGCAGGAAGCCGAGGAGACGCCATACAGACCCCGAACCAACACACCTGCTCAACGCCCACACAACCCCCCGCCAGCGCGGATCCGTGCCGCCCAAAAGACCAACAGCACTCATCGTGGCTATAATATCCCTCAACGTCCCCATACGGAAGGACTTCCACTCAGCACACGCACCAAGCGCCCTCTTCGTCGCGAGCTTCGCAGTTTGATATTGCGCCTGCGTGCGCACGGGTATGGCGTTCGTCAGATCTGTCCCGAGACAGCGATGCAAGGCAGTAGTTCCCTCGCCTAAAAGGACATGTTTAACGAATGCCTTTGCCTTTGGGAGACGTTTGATCTCATCCCACATTGAGTGTGGGAAGACGATATATTCGGATCCGGCGTGGTTGAGTAGGAATGGGGACTCGGATGTTTCGTCTAGTAGGGCCGTGTAGTTTTCGTCTTTTGGGGGCTTGATGATGGGGAGTCCGAGGTATCGGAGGGATTGGCGTTTTGTGCGGATGTGGGTTGTGAGGGTGATTATGAGGATTGAGATAGTGAGGCCGATGAGTTTCTTGATGGGAAGGTCGACCAGGACGAGGGTTAGGTCGTGGAACAAGTTTCTTTGGAACTCATATTCACTATCCCGCACGGGAGCCATCGCATTGCGAATCTGATCCCGGAAATCATCATAGAGCGCCATGATGTCCGTATCGCTAGAATATCAGGAGCCGAGGCAGATGTTGGGTTTCAAAAGTTGGTCGTGCAAATATACGTCTGTGTTCCCTTAATGGCCTGTGGACGACTGAGAGTCTGAGGTTTTCCCACGTATGACAAGTCGGAGAGAGCGTGAGGAGTTAACAAAAGACGAATCAGATACCATTCACGGAGTTACATCCTGCCCAACAGTCACGAGCCAAGCTTCCAATTGTATCAAGTGCAGTCAATTTGTCCCTCCGTTAAGTATGCGGCGCCGAGCCACGGTATCTTACAGAGGGGCCCAATAACGAAACATTCACTACGTACATGCTGCTCAATGGTTCCCCATTGGATCTAGAGCTGAACCCTTGAGTCCGGCATATATCCCGTTGATCATACTGCTACGCAGGTCCTGGATGACTCGACAAAGCAAAAGAAGAGCAGCAATTCTTACTGTACCAGACCTCCATCACCCCGGAACGCCATACCATAAAGCAACTCTTCATGAATCATTCATCATTGAGACCGGCCTTGGTGCGAAGGATTTCCATAATCTCCTCACTCGCATCACGGCCGATTCTAACACTGCGTGAAGTCGCCATGAATCCGGCGTATCTGAAACATGTCAGCTCTCCTGGACACTCAATCATCACAAAGCAGTAGGATATAGATACTTACTCGAGCAGGGTGTCGTTGGCCCAGAGTTTTCCCTGGCTTTCGGGGCCCAGACCGGTCGCGCTCACAAGTGTACGGCTGCCGTGCTCTGGGTTTCTTCCGCAGATGAGCTTCCATGGGACCATCAGGAGGCGTGCCCACCACGGATAGTCCCGATGGAGGTCGGTTCCACGGCACATACCAGGACAGCTGCAATTGACAATGATATTAGGATCGATCCGCTGGCACTTAGCCGCAAATGCCTCGACAAAGTATCGCTGGGCGAGCTTGACGAGATAGTATTGCGAGATATGATCGAACCGGGTCGCGTCATTGATGCGCTCAATCAGAGACTGGCCCTCTGGAATCCATTCTCCGAGAACATCCTGAGTCGCTGCGCTGTTGACAAAGGAGATGTGCGGGATTCTTCCGGCCGCGGCCGTCTTCTGCAGCATGCTGACCAACAAAATAGCCAACAATCCGGTAGATAGAACATTGATCTGAAAGGCGTTCTCGAATCCCTCGGCGCCGACGGTGAACTTGGGCGACATAACGCCGGCACAGAGCAGGACGACATTGAGCCCAGGAATATTCACATTGATGTCATGCGCGAATTCCCATACAGCTGAGAATGTGGATAGGTCGAGGGGCTTGACGATGATGTTGCAGTCAGCTGGATCTTTGAGATGGCGCATGATCTTGGCTTTTGCCGCCTCTCCTTTCTCGACAGTCCGTACTGCGAGAACCAACGTGCTGGCTCCTAGCTGGGCATATTTGAGGGCGGCCTGGTATCCCACGCCGGTGTTCGCGCCTGTGACGAGAACCGTGCTGCCCCTGAAGCAGAGATGCGTCGGATCCGCGGGCGGATGGCGCGCATCCCAGAACTGGTCGGTCAGCGCTGGTGGCGGCATGGCGAGTGTTCTCGATTCCGATGTTGTATCAGAAAAGGATGTGTGGGAGATGGCAGGTCGGGATGGTAAATAGAATAGCTAGACAGAGTCATGGAGCTGACTGATCCAGATCGATCAAGGAAGGCACGCACAAGTACACGTCGGAGGAAAGACCGATGGACCACGAGCGGAAGGAACTGGACGAATGGCAGGCACGTTCTGCTTGAGCTTGGAAACCCACGGTGGCACCTTCCTACGCACCCCGGCGACGAGTTTGGCCGATGCATTCTGCCTTTTCTTTCACGGCGGAGTCCTTTCGTGTTCAGCTGCACTCTAACACATACACACCTCGGCAGTTACAATGGAACCAACGGGACGACAAGCCCTATGATAAGCCGGAGACCCTTGACAGAAACAAACAATTCACCTGGTGACTGCAGCATGTTGTGACACTCACCAACTCATCAAGTGTATGATGTGCGTCACTGCGTGAGGCATTGCCGATGATGCGCAGCTCCCCAGCCTTGACTCACCCTATCCCTCCACGCACGCCGACTGGCTCGTGCAAGGTATCTCTGACAACACGGCGTCACACAAGCAGGGTCGTCGGAACTGGGGTAATATAGAGCCACTCCGGGCGTATGGGCGATGTTTTTCGATATGATTGTCGTGGTCATTGTTGAATTTGGAGCCATCACGGTTGCAATAGCGACAGCGGACAGGATCTTCTTAATGGTTGAGTACCATTTCGATCACAACGATGGAACCCTCTGATAGCAGTTTGCTATCATTGCGAGAAAGGAGTTATGCTCATCTTCAAACATGATTTGCTTTCCCTGAGACTGCGTCCTGACAGGATATCGACGAACGTCGTTGCCGCTGGCGTGAATTCCGTCTCTCACCGGTCTGATGGCAAGCATTGGGACGATCTCTGAATGCGACATCTCTGGTATCATTATAGCCAGCGACTCAAAATCTCCGGAAGGAAGGTTCTGACCCAGAGATCGAGTTGCTGGAGCCATTCCGGGCATCACCTCGCTTTTCCCTGAGACCGACGTTTTTCTTGAGTGCGTCTGCGCTCACGCCAACGCTCATGCCGATGCTCACGCTGAAATTACCCGGCTCCCTGAGACTATGCCGTTCAAAATCGGAACAAGGTCGGGCGCTAGGTAGCTGTCTGGTATGGCGTATGTGCTCTTTCGGTCTCTGACGTTACCTATGCATCTGGAATCCCGTACCCCGAGCCAGGTGCGAAGATATAACATAGAACCATCCCAAGAATGTTTCATACTTGGGAGACCATCGAGCCCGATTTCGTGCTCGCACACGCTTTGAGAGGTGAAGACGTGTGCTAGAAGGAGCCGTACAATGTCAAGGGGGATCTGGATCTCTACTCCTCTGGCAAGACTTGGTCAGCATACATCCAGCGGATTTTGAAAAAGTTGAGCATGAGACTCATCTCGCGAGGGTTCACAGTCCCATAAAAGAGTTATCGTCAAGCTCATCAACTTCGAAACATAAACGGGAACTTCAGAGTGTCATCTTAGCTCAAGAGTTGGCTTCCGGTTAGGTTCGAGGTACTCCTCGCACACTTATAGCGTCCGGGGTGAGTTTTCTCGACCTCTCTCACTGTTCCTCATGAGTCGAATACATGAGTGATCATGTTAAGAGTCGACGCACACTCAGATCCGACGCTCTTCTCACGAGCTCATACTGTCTGCTAATATAGCAATCAGGAAAGCAACATTTTTCTCATCCGGAGGCTCAGCTGCTCTTCAAATTGACCATCATTTGTGTATCGGCATGTGGTTTATACACTCCTGCCATTGCGCCCTCCATGTCGATGATTATGGCCTATCCCGTCCTCACACGTATGCGAAAGCATCGCGTATGGTGGAATACCACTGCCGACAGACCCGATCCATTCAATTGCAACACTGCCGCGATGTGGTTCTCCATTCATGGAAAGAGTGGAAAATATGTTGAATCGACGCCCGACTTATCTCAAGCAGTTAATACCCAACCCTTGATCTGTCCGAAGAACAGTATTACGCTGAAACTCTGCGAATTCACCCCTGTAAATAGGTGTCTATTAGAAGGTGCTCTTCTAATTAAAACACCGCATAACTGCAGAGCCAACTTCTAGAAGATGAAAGAAGAAGTGGCTGTGAGAATGAAAACATTCGCTAGACTCAATTCGTAAACAACGGCCGTGGGGCTGGCCAGCCAACCATCCGATTCGATCTCGCCAACGAATGGCGATCTGCATACAGTTACTTGTACATTTCAGCCCAGATTTGGGGCAAGTCGTTTCTCGACTTCGAAAACGCGACGCAGCTGGCAGCAGGCAGCAAGCAGGCTGGATAATGCTGTGCGCTTTTTCTGCAAGTTGGGCGCCCGTTTGAAACGAGTCATCGAGCAAGGCGGATTTAAAAGAGAGTGAGCGGCATGGCAATGTCACGCATGAAAATAAAGACGATCACGATTTTCTGATAGATTTCACTACTTCTTTTTTACTTCCCTGCATTTTCTTTTCTCGAGATTACTTTTCCTTGCTGTTGTCGAAAATGCCAAATCCTTGTACAAACCTCGAGGTCCATGAGTGGAAGATTACCGGTGAGTGAGTCCTACATTCAAGATACGAGCCACCGTTGACGAATGGAGAAAACAGCTCAAGCCAGATACAGCAAATATGTAGACTTACATACAGCTCTGGCGCATCAACCTACTCGACCAAAGATCCTAGAATCAAACGATACAAACGTGACTCTCGTGTGAGTCGTTCTCTATAGCTGAGAAACGTGAGAACGCACTCGCTAACGATGAGTTTTGGAAAGCTTTGCGAAGGCTACCGCGATTCGGAATTGCCCTCAATGCAGAACGCATCTCATCCAGAAATATGACATGCCGAAAGAATGGTGGACGGACGCCAGCCGGAAATCTAATGGATATTTCGGCTGTCGCGTCCTCGCCGGACATATAGGTGAGTCGGACACTCTGATGCCGAGCACGGGCAGAAACTAAACAGGGGGGGACCTTTAGCAACATGGACATATTTCGAGATGAAGCAGCTCAAAGAGGGGCAGGCGTATGACTGGTATAAGTTGAACATCTTCATACGCTGGGAGAAGAAAACGCGCCGGACCATCGTGTTCGCATTCGATACCGCCAAGGAGGTCAAAGACAACCTCCTGGGACAGCTCGACGTCCTCAGCCCCGATAGTCTCGCCACCCCGTTCTGGTTCTACCCGCACGTCGTCGGCGAAGTCGCGCGCATCCAGGAACGCGCCGTCTGGGCCATCCGCGACTGCATCCGCCAGGTCGAGACGCAGGAGAAGGCCCACGGCCGGCCGGAGCCGAACTACCGGCAATTCAACGACATCGCGCGGCACGGGATCCACGTCACGGAGACGCTGGACGTTGCGGTCGAGACGATGCAGCGCATGCTGGTGCGCCACGAGGGGCTGTTACGGCAAACGGTGGCCCTGGGCTTGAAGGAGTTGGAGGGGCAGGAGACGCATTCGCAGCTGCAGTACTACGAGAGCTTCATCAGCAGCATGCGACACCGCGCCATCGCGAACGATAAGAGACTCGCGAACGAGATCCAACTCGCGTTCAACACGGTCGCGCAGCATGATGCGAACACGTCTGTCAAGGTCGCCGTGATCGCGCTCATTTTCCTGCCGCCGACGTTCGTCTCGGCGATTTTCAGCATGACGTTTTTCAATTTTAGTCCGGATTCCGGGTGGCAGATGTCGTCGAAGTTCTGGCTGTATTGGGCGGTTGCGGTGCCGATTACGGTTGCGACGGGCTTTGGGTGGTGGTATGTGCAGAATTATGGGCTTTCGCATGTCTTGCTGTTTTGGGAGAAGATATGTGCGATGCGCGTTGCGAGGAAGAAGCAGAATACGATTTATAGGCGTGATGTTGAGTTGGCTCGGGTTGGTGCATAGCCGGGGGATTTGGGAGAATAGATGGCGTAGCATAGCGATGTTGGATGGATGATTAGAATATTATGAGTTTGGTCTGTCTTGTTCTCGGTTTTGCTGCAGACCATGATAATCGATACCAAGAGCAACCACAGCGTTTTCGTAGAATGACTCTCGGCCGGGTAACCCTTGAGATCTCGTCGTAGGCACGGAGTATACGATTCCAGTCGCCCCTATTTCCCGCCCCCCTCCCTCCCCGAATAAAACCCCTCCACATCCTCCACAACCTGTCGTCCCTTCCACCTCGCCATAGCACTCTGCCCCTGAATACGAAACGAATACGAAATCCAATGCGGCACAGCCCCCAAAAACGAAAAGACCCGTCCAAACATGGGCGTAATGACCTGGCCGCTCCGTCCCGTGAAGATCTGCCGACAGATGGCGTCGGCGACGGACTCGGGCTCGAGCGGCGGCGTCAGGAACGAGGAGCCGTTGTCGAAGCCGGTGAAGAGGGGCGTTTTCGTGTAGCCCGGGTTGATGACGATGGTGCGCACTTTGGGGGCGTTGTAGCGGGTTTTTAGTTCGGCTGAGAGTCCCTCGTGGAAGGCGAGGGAGGAGGCTTTGGACATGGCGTAGTCTACCACTGGTATACTTGTTAGTATGGGGGGAGTGAGGGGGGAGGAATGCTTACTGTTTGGCACCGGCAGCCACGAGGCATAACTTGCTATTGTCACGACCATGCCGTGGTTCCGCCGTATCATGGACGGTAAGAACGCCTGCACGGTTCTGTAGTGCGCGAAGGTATTCACGTCGAATGTGAACTGGAGATCCTTTTCGCCCGTTTCTAAAATCGTCTTGCCGCGCGCTACGCCGGCGTTGTTGATTAGAATCGTGGGCTCGCCTACGCGAGCGCGGATTTGCTTTGCTACCTCGGCTACGTTGGCTGAGGATGTGATGTCGCATTTGAAATAATATACGTTCGGGCCTGGAACTTGTGTGAGCATGGTATTCGGCTTTCGAAAGGGAGTTGACCTACCTGCTTCGAACGTCATCGGTTGAATATCCAGCACGACGACTTTGATCCCTCTTTCAGCGAGCAATCTGACGACATGGCCTCCAATCACGCCCGCTCCGCCGGTGATCACGGCGATCTCATTAGGCCAGTCATACTTGTCGCTGGTCCAGCTGTTTTCCACGCCATCAGACAGCGTCCTGCTGACAAAACTGACGAGGCCAAAGTAGCAGAGAGTCTTGAAGTGAGAGAAGGCGGTAGGGTGAAGCGCCGTGAAGGTTTCGCCCCTGTTCGTGAATTTGGCCAGGAGGAACGCAGGCACCAGGAACACCGGGTTCATCACGGTGCGGCTGATGAGAGTCAGCAATGGATCTGCCGTGAAGCCCTCACGAGGGAGGAAGCCGTTATGGAGGGGCATCGTGAGTAGTGTCGAGTCAGGAATGTTGTTGTGTAGATCTGTGACTCTCGAAGATGAAGCCGACACTTCGTACTCGCCTGGTCTAATACTAGGGGAACGGGACGAGTACGGCACTCAGATCCCCCGGGCCGCCATTTCACTACGTCACGCGAGGAACTCCTGACACGAGGTCACCCGACCACTGGCTAGGTAGAAGCTTGCTTAGCCTAATACAGTGGGCTCCGGAGCTCCTGGCTCCTGCATGCTGCATCTAAAATCGTTGCCGAGGACGAACGGTTGCCGAGACGGGAACGCGGAGGTGATGTCAGGAGGGATATTGATCTGCCGATGCGACTATCTTGGCGGAGGTAAGAGCAAGCCGGTTAGTATTTCCGTTCGGATTCTGCTGCACACATCAATGCTTTTTCGTAGCTATGACGGAATACACGGGAACCAATTGCACGGTAGCGAATTGAGAATCGGTATATCATTTACCGAATGCCTGACTTCTTCAGGATTCAGGAGACAAAGTCACCGCTACTTTTCCATGTGACCCGAGGGAGCGGATATGATAGCAAGAGTGGATATGAGTTCTCGTCTTCAGTGTTGAAGAAGACCTCGTGGGGTTTGCAGACAGCAAACAGAATGACAACCAAATTGATGGCATCGTTGGAATACTTCCAATTGTGAATGAAGACCTCGGTCGTAAGGAACAGTGAAATCATAGCCGTTCGATCGACTAAGTGCACGGTCTTTCATGACGGAGTTGCTCCAATTTTAGCAGCAAAACGCCTGAGTCCGGAGAGTCTTGATTTCTGTGGAGTCAGTCTAGATTTCGAGCTTTGATGTTTTTCTGTTAGGAATTCTCTTGGTCATAACCAATTAAAAGGTGAAACTCTTGATTTCATGTTGCGATTTGCTGGCTTGATGACGATTCACATTTGTGACAACACAGCAGGTAGGTAATCCGGACATCGTACGATATGAATCGCATCGATCATTTAGGGGCGATCTTGATAGTGTTTTGTCAAAAGTGTACCTTTTTTGATTTGATGATTCTCCGGGTTTCCGGAGTTTCCGGGCAACTTCGCCGAGTAGAACGATCGGATTTCGATGGTCTCAAACGTTACCGGGCAACTATGCTATGATTACAAGAGTATTAATACATTAAACTTAGTATCTTCAAGAAGGGGTCGCAAGATCGACGTATCAGAGAGCCAGATGCAGTGCGGCGAGCGTCATGAATCCAACGGCGGCGGGCCTCCAGTCGGCCATCATCGATCCAGCACCACTGCCTGCATCACCACCAGCTGACTGCTGGATCATTGTCGCATCGCCTGGTGCGAATAGAACACCAATGCTGTCCGCCGTTGCGGCATCAATCTCTTTCTCAGAGAGTAGCGGATTGTTGATTGAGTCGCAGTCCGGATTGTTTCCGGTAGACGGAATCGAGTTGGTGACTGCAATAGGGACATCGAAGATCGTATAATGGTCATCACCATTCAGACGGAAGTTTTGGCGAATAGAGATCTAGTCAGGAATGTCAGTAACCAACTGGCCATAAAATACTGACGCTTTGAGTAGACTAACATTGTAGTTTCCACGATCGCTGTCAGGGGTGGGCTGGCCATCGCCAACCAAGCAGTCTGGCCAAGTCCATTTCACATGCTTGACCGTAGATCCTGGCTCGGAGAGCATGATGTCGCCTAGAGTGGCGTTGTTCTCAGAGGCCGTTCCATTCGTGATGGTGAAGTTTCTCCCCGTGTCACGGCTGTAGAGAAAGATGTTGATGTTGTGGATCAAACTAGGGCTGTCCGGGTCGTATGGAGGTAGATTCAACTTGCCGTCAGCCGACACATCTAATGCGATCTCGATTGAGTCTATTCGTCATGAAATATTAGGTCCTGCCGTTCTACTTTTGTTGTTGTCGACGTCGACCTAGAAGATTTCGGACTACACACCTCCGCCCATGGGCGTTCCTGGCTGGGGAGAATCGAGAATCGCGAAGCCTG
This sequence comes from Xylariaceae sp. X170, assembly GCA_028637755.1. Taxonomy (NCBI): domain Eukaryota; kingdom Fungi; phylum Ascomycota; class Sordariomycetes; order Xylariales; family Xylariaceae; species Xylariaceae sp. X170. The sequence goes on from JAJFDJ010000138.1 coordinate 78,261, forward strand.
GAGTGAAGATTTGGCCATTCGAGGTGACAAAATCAGCCGCGAAGGCTGACCCCATGAACAGGGGGTATAGAAAGGTGAGACCGTTGTAAGACTTCATTATTGAATAGGTAGTTGTTGCGCTGAGCGTATGTAGTAGCAGACTAGGGACCAGGTATATTCCGGACAACCAGAGTCGAGGAAAATGCGAAAAATATGTAAATCCTACTATCAGCCTACGAGGACAGGGTCGGCGATGTCCTCATATAGCAATTCATGAATGGCCAAAAATCGCTCCCCCTTTCGGGGATAATCTCTCTTCACTTGCGGTTTCATAGCCAACAACTCGAAGACACCATTCATAAATGAGACGCGTAGGGGTGATTTTAACTAGGTAAGGTCAAACCAGGGGGTATAAGAGGAATCAAGAGGATTCTCGGCCCTGTAACTCCGGATTGTGAATTGCATCGCGAGCCGCTTACCCACCCGAGAGACTTCAAGGTGAGCCGGTGTGGATGAAGATGGACAACTTGGATTGTTGTGTCTGGAGAGCCGACGTTCCGTAATTGCGCGGTAGCAGCCGTCGAGCATCGGTGTTTCAGGAAGTTTAGCCCCTGGATATCTTCATAACGCACCCCGATACAAACATCTCTCTTGAGTATTGCATGTCGTAGTAGAATAGCACAGCCACAGAATGGTCAAATCATCAGCCACATATGCCCACCTACACCTGCTGCACGCGCAATGGAAAGCTCTTGAGGACATGATGTTGGATTACATAAGCACTGTGGCGCTGTGGCGAGGTAGTGTGGCTTGGAGCGCACAAAATAATTATGTAAAATTATTCCTATATAAAGACTACTTGGAAAGCTCCCCAAATTCGGGGGAGCGCAGGAATACACACGCAGAGATCCACATTACTCTACTATCCAACAATTAAGAGTCTCATACGAT